>JAHKKF010508071.1:0-12213 GCA_019740295.1 Labeo calbasu
TTTGTTCTGTTTTTTTTTGTTACTTTTTTGTGTTTTTTTTTTTTTTTCTTTTTGTTGTTTTATGTTTGGGTTTCTAGTTTTGTTTTGTTTGTTTTCTTTTTGATTGGGTTAAGTTTTGTTTTTAGTGTTTTTTCCCCTTTTTATTTGTCTTTTTCTTTTTTCTTTTATACTGCTAATTTTGTTAAATAAATAAACAATAATAATAATAATAATAATAATACAATAAATAAATTATAAAATAAATAAAACTGAGTCAGGACAGCATCAGAGTGAGTAAATAGTGGCACCATTTTCATTTCTAGATTAAATTTCCTTGTAAGTTGAACAAAATTCAAAACGCTGTACAGTACTTTTTATTTATTTATTTTTTTGTTTTGTTGATTTTTGTTTGGTTGTGTTTTTGTGGGTGTTTTGTTCTTTTGTTTTTGGTTTCTAATTTAGTTTTGTTCCTTTTTATAATCGGTTATGTTATGTTTTGTTTTTCAGGTTTCATTTTATTTAATTTATTTTTTGTTTTTTCTTTTTATTTGGTTTGTTTTTTGAAGGAGTAGGGGCATTTTTTTATGTGCCAAAAGCTTCTCCATATAAGTGAAAGTAAATTTGTTTTGTTTTTTTGTTCTGTTTTATTTTATTTCATTTTATTTTTTTCCCCAGTTTTGTTGATTTTTGTTTTGTTTTTTTTTCTTATGGATGTTTTTAGTTTGGGATTATGATAGATTGGTTTTGTTTTTATTTGTTTATTTATTTTTTTTGTCGTTTTGTTCTGTTTTTATTCATTTTTATTTGGTTTGTTTTCTAAGAGGAGTGAGGGTGGGTTTTTTTATACTGCCAGAATTTATGAAAAAGTAATACAAAATAAATCAGGACAGCATTAGCGTAAGTAAATGGTGGCATCATTTTCATTTCTAGATGTATTTTCCTTGTAGGTTGAATAAAATTTAAACAAGTAAAAAGCTGTACTATACTGTACTTGTTTGTAGCGCTTCATATTTTCAGTCTTTCCAACCTCAATTTCTTAAAAAAAAAAAAAAAAAAGTAAACACTTTATTATAAATGTAAATATTTTATGTACTTTATTTATTTATTTATTTACGGGTAAAAATAACAACTGTCATCAGTTACTCATATTTTTCCAAACCAGTTTTATTTTCTATGTCATGCCAAAAAATTAATAAATAAATAAAATGTCACAGCTTTTCTGTTTAAGGGAAAGTAAATGATTTATTTATTTACGTATTTTTTCTTTCTTCTGTTTTGCTCTTGTTTTTGTTGATGTTTGTTTGTTTTTGTTATTAAACACTTTATTATAAATGTAAATATTTTATGTATTTTTATTTATTGTTTTTTTTTTTAAACGGTCTTTATAGGTTAGTTCACAAAAATAAAAACTGTCATCAGTTACTCATATTTTTCCAAAACACTTTTTTATCTTACACCAAATAAATAAAAAAAAAAAATAAATAAATAAATAAACAAACTCCTAGACAAAATGTCACAGTTTTTCTGTTTAAGGGAAAGTAAATTTTTTTTTTCTTTCTTCTGTTTAGCTCTTGTTTTTTTTGTTTGTTTTTGTTATTAAACACTTTATTATAAATGTAAGTATTTTATGTATTTTTATTTATTTATTTTTTTAATGGTCTTTACAGGTTAGTTCACAAAAATAAAAACTGTAATCAGTTACTCATATTTTTCCAAACCAATTTTATTTTCTATCTTACACCAAATAAATAAATAAAATCTTAGACAAAATGCCACAGCGTGTCTTTTCAAGGAAAAGTTTTTTTTTGTTTTTTTTTCCTTCCTTCTGTTTTGCTCTTGGTTTTTGTTGATGTTTGTTTTTGTTTTTTTGTGGGTGTTTTGTTTTGTTTAGGGTTCTACTTTAGTTTTGTCGAGGATGTTATGTTTCAGGGCTGGGGTTTTTTGGTTTTTGTTTTGTTTTTATACTGCTAGAATTTAAAAAAAAGTAATATAATATAAATAAAACAGAGTCAGGACAGCATCAGGACTGAGCAAATGGTGTCATCATTTTGAACATGAACTTCATGAACATAAAATTCAACGAATAAAAACCTGTCCTGTACTGTACTTGTTTGTTGCGTTTCATATCAACTTCTCCTTTTCGTCTAGGGTTACCAAACGACAGGCTTCCCCATGACAGAGCTCCAGCGGTTTTTGACAGGGCAGAAGGAGGGTTTCCCCCTCCAGGGGCAGGAGGGGGTCGGCCCAGAGTGCGGTGAAGCCGAAACCGTCCACCCTTCGGTTCTGCTGTGTTGCTGCAAAAGGTACAGTATATAATCGCAGACATCAGCTGCAGGGCAGCCGTGTTTCCTCCAGAGCTGAGGTCAGCCCACTATGGCATGAGAAATGGAATTAGTGGTGGGAGAGAAAGACGGACACACCCAGCAAAGTGCTGATTACAGAGAAATGTTCTCTGTGGGAAAAAAAAAACGAAAAGGCTTCCCCTTGCCTTGCAGGAATGATAAACAAACGAGAGTTTAGAAAAGAAAAAGTTGCCCCCATAATGATGCCCATTATTGTCCTGAGCTTTTTTTTTCCTCTGGGGAATATTGTCAGAGCTTTTTGTCTTGTAGGTTTCTGGCTGTTTTGAGTTGCAATGCGAGAAAACGTGAAACCGAATTCCGAACGGAGGACTCATTGTTTGCTCGAGTGTCAGATGCGAGGGAAAGCCCGGCTATAATTTGATGCTGCGTCTAAATATCAGGTTAAAAGCCACTTATGCTGTACTGACTGGATTTTAGCATGGATATTACAGTACTTTGGGATTAAATTGGGTTTTACGGGAATCTTCTATCATCTCTTCAGATTAGATCAACTGTTGTTCCTGCTCTACAAGTGGACCATAATTATATTTCAATATCTTTTCATCTGGCAGACAAAAAAACTTGTTATTCCTGGTTGGCTGAGTGATTCAGTCTAGATTGTTATCTTTTATCATCTCTATTATAATTTTTTACTTTTTTTCTCTTTTTTTTTAAATTCTAAAAATTCTAAAGTAATAATAATAATTATAGCTGCAAGCAGCGATTACGGAGGTGCAAGTGCATTTAAGCACATGAAAAAAGACATTATGTAGCAAGCCTGTTTTTTTTTTTTTTTTTTTTTTTTTGCAAATAAATGTTTTGTAACATTTATGACTGTTATAGCGCCAGCTGCGGTCTGATCTCCTTAAAACTTTGCATGCTTGTTTAAAATCACCTGTCGCATGTGCTCACCAGGTTTTTTGAAGTTTTGAGTTTTCCTTTAGGCTTTATAGGATTTTAAATTTCACATTTTTTGCTAATTATTGACCTAGAGAGTCCAGAGAATTGTACTGCAGTGTTTGTTTTCTAGAAAAACCTAGGACTAGTTTGCAAAAGTAGTTGTTTTACACTTTCTCAACCATTTAAGAAACGATTTGATTGACAGCAGTGATTCTAGAGGCAAAGTTGTCCAGAATGAGAAGTTCTGTCATATGATACGAGTATCGCGTGTATATGTGCAATCATTTACGACCTTGAAATTGCAATATCACCTCCCAGTGGCCAATTTATTTCAGCTTTCTCATAGACCTTTGGGGCCGTGAGTTTAACAGGCCCACCGAGTTACGTTCCGATCGGTTGTTTTTCGGGGATCTGCAAATGTCCTTATAGACACTTGTGGAACTTTGGATCAAGACTGTGCACAGCAGTTTTCATGTTGATGAGACAAATGATTGCATAGGTATAGGCATTTTTATGTTTTTCTCCTCTTATAGCGCCACCAAGTGGCCAAACTCTGTGATTTTTGTCTTGCAACCTCAGATTGAGCTCTTGCATACATGTGCAGAGTTTGGTGAAGATACCGCATTCTTCTTCTATCTATCTGTCAATGTTCTCATAGGTTAGTTCACACAAAAATGAAAACTATCATCACTTATACTTATATCACTTGTACATATTTTTTTCAAAACCAATTTTATTGCCTTTCTTATGAATAAATAAATAAATAAACAAACAAACACAAAATGGTTTTTTATACAAGGGAAAGTATTTTTGGTTTATTCTGTTTTTGTTTTATTTTTCTATTTTGTTGCATTTTGTTTGTTTATTGTTTTTGCTTGGATGTCTAGATTAGTTTCGTTTATTTATTTAGATTGGGTTATGTTTTGGTTCCGTTGTTGTTGTTGTTTCTGTTTTTATTTTTCCTTTTTTATTTGGTTTGTTTTTTGGAGAAGTTTTTTTTTTTCTCAATACTGCCAGAATTTGTAAAAACGTAATATAAAATAAATAAAAAACTGAGTCTGGGCAGCATTAGAGTGAGTAAATGGTGGCATCATTTTCATTTCAATAATAATAATAATAATAATAAAAATAATAATAAAAAAAAAAAATAAATAAATAAATAAATAAATAAAAATTAATTAATTAACATGTCAATAGCAAACATTTCTTTCTTTTTTTTATATACTGCCAGAATTTGTAAAAATGTAAGATAAATAAAACTGAGTCTGGGCAGCATCAGCGTGAGTAAATGGTGACATCATTTTCATTTCAATAATAATAATAATAATAATAATAATAATTTAATTAATTAATTACCATGTCAGTAGTCAACATTTCTTTCTTTTTTTATATAGTGCCAGAATTTGTAAAAACGTAATATCAAATAAATAATTTCAATAATAATAATGAATAATAATAATTAATTAATTAATAAATAAATAAATTAATAAATAAATAAATAAATTTACATGCCAACAGACATTTCAATTTTGTTTTTTAAATGTTTTTCAAAACATTTTTATTCTCAACACGGCTGCATTTATATGATCAAAAAAACAGTAAAACAGTAAATATGCAAAATATTATTACAATTTAAAAATATCTATTTTCTATTTTAATAGATTTTAAAATGTTTTTTTTTTTTTCATTTTTATAATAACTGTAAAGTGTTTACTGCCACTTTTGATCAGTTTAATTTAAAATAAAATATTAATTGCTTTATTTGTATTTATTTATTATCATATTTTTTATTTATTTTAACTAACCCCAAACCATAGAATATGAACAAAATATTACTCTAACCAACAAAAAGACTTTCGGGGGCAGTTTAAGGAATCTACCTAATCTGACATGAAACTAACCTGCGAGGTTTTCAGGACTCAAAAATTGAGTTTCTTTAGGAATCTCTACTTTCACTTCCTTTGGAAACTGCAACCAAACAAATTTATATAGAGGCTGAAAGCTGTGCAACCAAAATCTGCCCTGAAAAAACCATCAGAACTCAAAATTGCATTGTAAGTTGGATCAAAGACTGCTTTCAGATCATCTATGTACAAATATACGAACCGGCAACTCACAATATACCTATTTTGTGCCATTTTTGCAGGGTTCCCAAAGACGACACCATCATTCTCATCAGTTGACCGACAGTTGCGACTGATTCAATGCTGAATCTACCGAAAACTGCAATAGATTTGCAGCTTAATAAGGGAGAGATTATGTGAACATGTTTACCGCTCCACGTACATGAACCATGAACTACACAGGAAGCGAGATCTTTCTGTGAACATGGCAATTTCATTAGGAACCGGTAAGACCTGCATTAGCAAACGGATAAATGCCAAATCATATCTGCAAAAGTGCACTACAATGCAATTAAGAGCCAAAAAAAACGTTTTGGGGGTCAAATGGCAACCACAGAAGATATTCAATGCTTTTTGATGTGCAATCTGTAAAATTATCCCTGTTTAATGTTGGATCGTAGAGGAAATATCTTTTATGATATTATTTATGTCATCTGGATTGTCTGCTCATGTTTTACATTAGAGATTAGAGAGTTTTTGTAAGCGCTTTTGTGTGTTACGTCAAAGGTGTTTAGAAATATTTCAAAAATAAAGTCTCAATATTGTGCTTAAAATATGTCAAGTGCGTAAGGTATGAATGTAATGTGTATGTGCAACGCTGGACTGCTAAGAATGCATTGTTCACTCAGCCAGGGTAACTTTTGTCTTGGTGGAGATGATCATACTTCATGATGTGAATCATGGCTCATTATCATCATCATCCCACAATTAAGAGGGAAGGCAGACAAGTTCCTACGTGACTTGCTTAGTAAGCACTTGCTCACTGGGAGAAAGACCTTGGGTGCGGGAATGGAAGATAATAAAGTGTATTTTGTATTTGCAAACTAACAGAGGCCCTTTGTGTGTGTGCGTGTTTCTTTCTTGGATTGCTTTACTGAAGTTTGTTATTCAAAGTCGCAAAATTGGATACTACTTTGTGCTAAAATGCAATCTGTGTTTTTAGGGGTTGTTAAAAGAGAGTTTTGCAAAAAAGGTGCTTTTTTTGACCTCATAAACCAATGTAATGAGAAGTGATTGGTTTTTAGAATGATGGCTTCACTTCTTCTTTCATTAAGAAATGAAACTCAATCCCAAACCAGACACAAATCTGTAATTTACCTGGTCTACCTTCCCCAACAAGGATTTAGTTTTATTATATTTGATTATACTTGCTATGCAGTGAAAGGTTTTTCTTTTCAGAGCATCAAAGATGTAAATGCACTACCAGTCAAAAGTTTTTGAACAGTCTGCATTGCATTTATTTGATCTGAAGTACAGCAAACACAGTAAAATTTATACATACTTTTACTATTTAAGATAACCGATTTCTATTTGAATAAATTTTAAAATGCAATTTATTCCTGTGATTTCAAAGCTGAATTTTTAGCATCATTACTCCAGTCACATAATCCTTCAGAAATCATTCCAATATTCTGATTTGCTGCTCAAAAACATTTATTATGCTGAAAACAGCTAAGTACAAGTTTTCAGGTTTCTTTGATGAATAGAAAGTTCAGAAGAACAGCATTTATCTGAAATAGAAATCTTTTGTAACATTATAAATGTCTTTATCGTCACTTTCGATCAATTTAAAGCGTCCTTGCTAAATAAAAGTATTAATTTCTATAATTTCTTTCACAAAAAAGAAAAAAAAAATACTGACTCGAATGGTATAGTGTGTAATGTCACAAAAGCGTATTATTTCAGATAAATTGTCTTTTGGATCTATTTATCAGAGAATCCTGAAAAAAAATGTACTCAACCGTTTTAAATATTGATAATAATAACAATAAAAACTGTTTCTTGAACAACAAATCGCCATATTAGAATGATTTCTGAAGGATCGTGTGACAATGAAGACTGAAGTAATGAGCAGTTATTTTAAATAGTAAAAATATTTAACAATATTACAGCTTTTGCTGTATTTGGATCAAATAAATGCAGGCTTCGTGAGCATAAGAAACTTTAAAAACATATAAAATCTTACTGTTCAAAAACTTTTGACCGTTAGTGCGTTTACAATCACTATGATGACATTCAGAGCAATGGCGCCAAAACAAAAACAAATCTCTTTATGAATATGGCTTGTTTCACCTATAAATAGCATCCTTAGTACATTAGAAAACGCATATTTTCATGTTATACTCACTGTGACTACTTACATATTAAATGTTCACTAAATACTGAGGTGCCTGACTAAATCTCAATGTATTATTAATCGAAAGCTCCATATTTGTTGTTGTTCAATGTTGTGGATCCTCCTTTACCTCACACACCTAAGTAAAATTGCGTAACTGTACGATGTAGACGCTGACAGAGAAAACGCCACTCATAAACGCGTCATTTATCTACCACAATATAACTTCGTTGGGATCTTAAACTAATAAACTTTTTTCTTTAAACACTTAATTACCTCATTTCGTCGGCTCGTGCTGAGATTCAATGCACATTTTGCGTTATTCCCCGCTTGTAAAACTTAGAAGTTTTAACGTGAGGTTTTTGTTTACGTTTTTATCAACATTTGAAGGCAGCAGCAGCATAGTTTGCGGGCAGAGTTCGGTGACCACGCCTACAATGACTGTCTATCACTCCCGCTCTCCTCCCTGAAAACTCTCAAGATCAAACTTCTTCAGAGACTTGACTCAGAGTCGCCCTGTGTTTGTGGAGTCACGCAGGATTTGCGCGATACTTTGGACTACTAATGGAGAGTGAACCGAGAACCTGACGAGTCTGTCACTGGTAAGTGAGCTTTGTATATCACTGTAGTTTACTGAACGACTTAAATAGATTTAGTCATGTTTTTAAGGAGATAATAGCGGCAAAACCTGATTTCATATGAGATTTTGATTGACTTGGTTTGTTTTGGTAGGATCCTGCGGTGTAACGTGCACGTAAAACAGAATTTACGACTCATACTGATTTAGAAAGTACTATACATTTCAGAACCAACAGGTGAAGACATCATGTAATTAAAATAGCATTGAAACCTGAGAAAAATGTAAGAAACGTAAAAAATGCTGGTGTACAAACACAATACATGTACTATTATTTTACTTAAGTACTCATGTACTTATTATTAAATGTGAAAAACATAAACTATTTTACCTAAGTTTATAGTGTATATAATAAAGGAATACAGATACTTGTGTAATATGTGGAAAAAGCCATTGTGACTGTTTTCATTTATGTACATTTGAGTATTTATTTAACATTCTTTGTTGTTTAGCTTATTACGTTTATGGCACTTAACATCTGTTACCCTGGTGGCGTTTTGTCTTTTCCAATTATGAGTATTCAGATAAATGACTCATATGAAAAACAAACTGAAATAATTGAAGCTTTATAGTCTCAGACAATACACTTATGTGCTTTGTTTTCCTTCCAGTCATAGTGGTTTTTGTCCAAAGATGGCCAGGTATAACGTTTCCTGCTACTATGATAAGCCCATGGGCTTTTTCTACAACAACAGCAACATAACCTCAGATGAATGGGACCGAACGCAGCTCATCCTGGTTCAGTGCGCTGGATCCATCTGCTGTTGCTTCATCCTAGTGGCCAACGCCATGATCATTACGGCGGTGGTGACAAACAGGAGGTTTCACTATCCCTTCTACTATCTCCTCGCCAACCTCGCCGCCTCAGACTTTCTTGCCGGGATCGCTTACGTGTACCTCATGTTCAATACAGGGAAAATATCTCGCGATCTCACGGTTCAAGGCTACTTTTTTCGGCAGGGTTTGTTGGACGCGAGTCTCTCGGCATCCCTGACCAACCTATTTGTGATCGCGCTTGAGCGCTACATCTCCATCATGAAATGGAAGGTTCACAGTAACCTCACCAAACGTCGGGTGACCCTGTTGATTGCTTTTGTGTGGGGTATATCGATATTCATGGGGGCCGTTCCTAGTTTCGGCTGGAACTGTATCTGCAGTCTGGACCTGTGCTCCACACTGGCACCCATCTTCAGCCGGAGCTACCTGATCTTCTGGTCAGTGTCCAACCTGGTGCTGTTCCTCATCATGGTGGCTGTATACTTGAGGATTTACATCTATGTGATGAAGAAGACTGTTGTCCTGAAGGCGCACACTTCTGGATCTATAAATCGAAAGAGGACGCCGGTCAAGCTCATCAAAACTGTGATGACCGTACTGGGTAAGTTCTGGAGATGTTCCTTTAGACCTGGTCTCACGAAAGGGATAGTTCACCTAAAAATTTTCTTTCCTATTTGAAATACTAAAGATGACATTTTTTAAATTAATGGAGTAATATTTAATTTTTGGCAGGATTAAAAAAAGAGGATAAAAGTACAGTGCTTTTAATAGATTGTACTCTTGTTTGACACCATACCGATTGTTCAACTGATGAAATGTCTTTCTGAAAAAAAAAAAAACTAGGAAAGAACTCCATAAAACTCATTTTCGTATTAAATTCGATGTGGCGTCTAACCTCATTAAGGTCTGTTGTGGTTTTAGACCCCTTGACTTTCATCTCAAAAACGAAAACGATTAAAATGTTCCACAGAAGAACAAAATGCATTCTGGTTTGAAGTGATGCACTGAAATATTGGCAACCGAAAATACTTGGCTGTAATGGCCAAAAAGAATTAATTTTTGGTTTCGGCTCACCAAAATTATTTTAGCCAAAATCAAAAATCAGTTGTTTTTGGCCATTCCTGTCATACTAGTTTGTACTAATGGACTGAAATTTCTGTAGTGGAAAATACTAGACCGAAATGCATTTTTTGGTAGTTTCAGCTGACTCTCAAGTCGAGAAATCTTGGTGCATCACTACAAACCAGTATATATTTTAATACTTTTTTTTTTTAATTCTGTAGGCAAGAACTAGATTAAACTGCGACAATGACATGATTTGGGACCTTTATACAGTGCATGCCATTGTAAAGACTGTAGTCTCTCATTTTAATGTTAAATTCGATATGGCGTCTAACCTCCTTAAAGTCTGTTGTCTTTTTGGACCGCATTGACTTTCACTGTATGGACAAAAAAAGCTAAAAGCGTTAATCAAAATATCTTCTGTTTCACAGAAAAACAACCTGTTTGTAGTGATGCACTAAATTTTTGCAACCAAAAATACTTGGCTGCAATGGCTAAAGATAATGATTTTTTTTTTTGGTTTCGGCCCTCCAAATTTTTTTTAGCCAAAACCAAAAATCCATTTTTTTTCCCAGCCATTCCAGTCACACCAGTTTGTATTGATATGCTGATATTTCTGCAATGGCCAAAACAATGCATTTTCTCAGAGTTTCAGTTGCAGAAATTTTGGTGCATCACTACAAAATGGTATGCATTTCAATGCATTTTTTTAAAATTCTGTAGGCAAGAACTACATTAAACTGACAATTACGTGATCTAGGACCTTTATACAGTGCGTGCCATTATAAAAACGGTAGTCTTTTCCCTATGTTAAATTTGAAATGGCGTTTTAACCTCATTAAGGTCTGTTGTGGTTTTGGACCCCATTGACTTTCACTGTATGGACAAAATATCATCTGTTCCACAGAAGAACAACCTGTTTGTAGTGGTGCACTGAAATATTGGCAACCAAAAATACTTGGCTGAAATGGCCAAAAACGATGAATTTTTGGTTTTGGCCTACCAAAAAATCCATTATTGTTGGCCATTCCTACCAGTCATACCAGTTTGTATTGATGCACTGAAATTTCTGAAGTGAAAAATACTAGCCCAAAATAGCCAAAGATGATTAATTTTTTGGCAGTTTCGGCTGGCTTTTTCAGTTGCAGAAATTTTGGTGTATTACTACAAACCGGTATGCATTTTAACTTGAATGGTGACATTTGATTTATGCTTCCTCAGTGATGTGTTTTGATTGTCTCAGCATCTATTTCATGCACACAATGTGGTTATACTACAAGAAGTAAACATGCCATCTGTGCTAGAGTAGCAATATGTAAAATTAGTTTGGCTGAAATATTGAAATATCGTTCAGTTGCCCAACTGCCTAAATTTAATTACCAAAGCTAATTTCGATTTGGTGTCTTGGTCAAAATATGTTGTTATATAATATGATGTTGAGTAAATAATTACAGAAGTTTCTTTCCTTTTTTTTGGTGAAATGTCCCTTAGTACGACAAAACGAGATTACTACAAGCAGCATGAGAAAATGGGAAGTAAATTCATTGCACAAACGCAGCACATTGAACCACCACATGCATTCCAGACTGTGATACAGTATGTATCAGAATGTATCATCAATCCTTAACCTCTCAAAGTTCAATGGCAATTACAGGATATGTTGGTTTATAGTTTTCCCACAAGCCTCCATAGCTCTGATGAGCTGTCCAAAGTCCACGCCTTTACTCTGTAAGCATGATAAACACTCCCAGACTGCTGAATATGTTAATTTAGCTCACAACTGAACAGAGGCTTGCATGGTCTCAAATATTTCTTGCCAAACGTGTAACCCACTCAAGTGTGGGCGATGTGGGGCAGGGTGGGTAAATATTTCTGCAAATTCATTACAGACATGACAAATATTTAGATTGGAAGGATGTGATCTCACATCCTGTTAACCACGGGCAGACGTCTAATATACATCTTGCTTTTGAGATGTTAAACTTGATTGAGGAGGTTACCGTGAAGAGTTCACATACAATGAGAGGCAAGAGTTAACAATGAGACGCAAAACATGAAACCTCCCAACCTTGTATTAGCTGATTGCTATCAGAAGTTCAAAGGTTGGATTTCTTTTGGCCTTTTGTTTTCCTTTTGTTTTTTATTATGAATTGCGTGTCTACTAATCTACCAGACGTTTTGTCTGCAAATAGGCCAATGAAAATAAGAGGTGTGTGTGATAAAGGGTAGGAAACATCTTTTAAAATTGAAAGGAAAATACATTAATACAAAGAAATG
>JAHKKF010508073.1:0-12994 GCA_019740295.1 Labeo calbasu
ACTTTTCTCATAATATTTCAATTTTATTCTCATAATTTCAACTTTATTCTTGTAGTATTCTGACTTTATTCTTGAAATATTACGACTTTAATCTCATAATCTTGTTTTTTTGTTTGTTTTTTAATGTGGCACTAAAACGCCTTCCTTCCTTTCTTCTTTCATAAATTAATAAATTAATACAAATTAATGCAAATAACAGAATACAGAATATTTCACTGAATTTAAGATGTGTAAACAGATCCTAAAGAGATAGTTCACCCAAAAAATTTTTAAAAATTCTGTCATTAATTCCAAACCCGTAAGACCTTCATTCATCTTCGAACACAAATTAAGATATTTTGATGAAATCCAAAAGCTTTTTGACCCTAGACAGCAATGCAACTACCACGTTCAAGGCCCAGAAAGGTAGTAAAGACACTGTTAAAATAGTCAATGGTTCAACCATGATTTTATGAAGCTATGAGAATACTTTTTGTGCACAACAAAAAATGCGTTTACGAGTATGACGGTGCATGCGTGTGGTGCTGCTGACGCAGGAGCTTGCGTTCTGATGTAGAAATGAAACTTATTTAAAAAAAAAAATAGTTCAACATGTGTAAATCATAGCTGAGAGAAAGGGATGCTGTCTGTTTTACTGTCTGTAACCTGCAGCTATTGTGTAAACACAAGAGGTGCGTTTAATGGGCTCTTGCACATTGGCAGGGTCTGTTGCTCCAGTGCCGACAGGGGGGAGAGCAGAGATTAGCAGGTAATGATGTGAATTAGAATAATGCAGCTTGTGACCGTCAGGGTGTAAACAGGCGCATAAAAAAGCAATCACATGTGGGTAGCCGAGATAAGGGATTTACGGCAATACAAATTTGGTAATCCTATTAATGCGAAGCCCTTGACTCTTGCTCTGGACTTCCTGTACCTCGTTCTGTAACGCCGGGGAGAGGTTGTGAAGTTCGGCCAGAGAGTTACGATTTTCGACTGCGAGAACGGCCGGGGCGGGTTGGTGCTTAAAAAGGGAGAGGATTGGATTGATGGCTGTTGTGTCATCATTGTCAAACTGCCACTCCAGCAGAGTGTGAAAATAACTCTGCCGAGAGCGTTCGCAAACACACGCTCCCATGGCTCCCACCGGCGTGACAGCTACAGACACACAGATACATTAAAGCGGACAACATCTCCCAGCCACGCCAACCCCGAGCGAGCGGGAACGATGAAAAATGCTGTGCTTTTTTTGAACGGCAGCGGGCTGAAAAAAGGCCCTCTTCCTTTCCTCCGCCATTACGGCCGTCACCTTTTAGAAGCGAGGAGCGCCAGATCCTCTGAGAATTAACCCTCGAGTCACTCTTCCTACAGGAAGTGCCACCTCTAGCATTTCTCATAAAGTAATTGACTGTATGTCAGTGCCTGTCAGGGAAGGAGCCTTTCCATTCTGCTGTGCCTTGGCAAGCCCAATAAATCTTCCGCTGCTGGCATAGGTATGGAGATCCATTGTGAACAGCTAATCAGATCTGAAATCCAATTACTCTCGCCGTGTAGAATGATGGATTTTACACTGAATGAGAGGAGCGTGGGTTCCGTACAGGCGTACGAGTAATAAATAACTCCAACTCAAAGGAAAAGTTTTCTCTGTTTGGTGTAACAAAAGAGGCAGCTTGCTTCGATCTCGCTGTGTCAGTCGTATTTGTGGTATGTGAGCGAATATCACCCTTAGAGGAGCTTCATGTGAAATGAAATTCGTTTTATTTTTTCTTTGAATCGTTCTGGTCAAAAAGTATCTAGACGAGAATGTATGAGTGTTTTAGAATGATGACAAAATGTGGTTGCATTTAGGTCAAAGTCATGATGAAAATGATGTAGTAATATATATTTTTTCTGTACTTATATATTTGAGCTTTGGTTGTATGCATTGGTTGTTGAGTGACTGCTGACGTGGATGTTCCACTCAAAAGTGGAGGGAGATGAACTTTACTGGTAATATTTTATAAAAAGTGTCATTTTTAACAAACATTATTTAATGTTTAACAGATCAGTAGTTAATGTATATTCAATTGTGTGCTTGTATATTCAAATATAATGTGCTTGTAAATGATTATTGATGAACTTATTAAACATTATATAATGATTAACAAATAATTAGTTCATTAGTAAAATGCTTACAAATGTTATTAACTGTTCAGTTCACAAATGATCATGCACTTAAGAAAATCTACAAATGATTTTAATAGCACTTTTTAAAAGTGTTACCACGTTATTTTTATTTATAAACTTTACAAAGGTCATAAATAAAATAAAAAATAAAATAAAATAAATTAAAATTAAATAAAATAAAATAAAATAAAATAAAATAAAATAAAATTAAATTAAATTAAATTAAATTAAGTTAAGTTAAGTTAAGTTAAGTTAAGTTAAGTTAAATTAAATTAAATTAAATTAAACATATGCATGGATGAACTGTTTACAATAACATCTATAATATGCATTTAAAAAATAGATTCATGTCATGGCGACTAAAGAAATATAGTGCAAGCAGGATTGTTTATGCAAAACATTTTACAAAAATATGCATTTGAAAATGTTCATAGTCAATTAACATTAACATTATTGCATTAGTAAATTAGTAGTAAACAGAAATGAATGAAATACTTAAAAATCTACAAATGATTTTAATAGCACTTTTCAAAAGTTTTAGCACATTATTTATTCATTAACATTACAAGGTCATGAAATGAAATGAAATGAAATAAAACAACATGCATGGATTAATTGTTCACAATAAGATCTATAACACGCATTTAGAAAATAGATTCATGTCATGGTGACGTTAAAGAAATATAGTCCAAGAAGGCTTTTTATGAAAAACATTTCACAGAAATATGCATTTGGACACTCTCTGGTTGCCAAACATTAGTGGAACATTTTCATAGTCATTTAACAAATCATTAGTTCATTAGTAAATTAGTAGTAAATTAAAATACTTACAAATGTTATTAACTATTCAGTTCACAAATGATAATGCCCTTAAAAAGTCTACAAATTATTTTAATAGCACTTTCTATTAGTGATACCACATTATTTTTATTCATGAACATTACAAGGTCAAAATAAAATCAGATTAAATTAAATATATGCACGAATGAATTGTTGACAATAAGGTCTTTATCGTGCATTTAGAAAATAGATTCATGTCATGATGACATGACAAGAAATATAGTGCAAGCAGTCTATTTTATGCAAAACATTTCACAAAAGTATGCATTTGGACACTCTCTGGTTGCCAAACATTAGTGAAACATGTTCATAGTCAATTAACACAGCATTAGTTCAAGCATAAATTAGTGTAAAATTAAAATGTTAAATTAACTAATGATCATGCACTTAAAAAATCTACAAATGATAAAATAAAATAAAAAACACATGCATGGATGAACTGTTCACAATAAGATGCATTTAGAAAATAGATTCATGCCATAGAGATTTTAAAGAAATATAGTGCAAACAGGTTTTTAATGCAAAGCATTTGCCAAAAAAAAAAAAAAAAAAAAGCATTTAGACACTCTCTGGTTGCCAAACGTTAGTGGAACATGTCCATAGTCAATTACACTTTAATTTCTAACTGACTTCATACATCCACTTCAAATTACCAGTTGCACAAATAGCTTAAAAAGTATGATTTGAGAAAGCATAATTTGTTTAGAGATGCCACTTGGTTTGATATTTTGTTATATAATGCAATGAAATGCAGACATTTTAATCATCCAAAACTTTTTGGCATCAATGCATGTCATATGAACATTTTAAAATGATTATTAAAGATTAAAACTTTATTTCCTATCATTGCAGAACAAACTAGCAGAGGTAAACAGGTTTGCATCCTTGAGCACCAGATGAGTAACACAGCTGCTCTTCAGTGACATATGATTTACTCAAAAAAAGATTTTATTTTGTTTTTTTAGTCATTCTAATCCACATTAATCCAAATCCCACATCAATTTGATTTTAAGTACTTTGATTTTTAAAAACAAACATGTTTTCTATAATCTGGCTCAGGAGGTCTGGAAGAAAGTATTTCAAGTGTTTTTCCAGGATCTATTATGTCCCATAAGCCATGATGTCTTAGTTATGATGAGTCAGTGTTTTGTGGGAGAGCTTACTCTGTCTGTAGCCGGCTGCCTCGCTAAGAAATTGCAGAGCGTGTGAATTTGCTCTGTAATGCTCAGCAGTGACTCATGAGCTGTGCATCTTGTGGATGTAAGCAGTTGAGCTGGTGCTGGAAGCTTCACATTGGCATACAGATCCACCAACCTACCTTCTTTGAAGGAATACAGTGCCCTTCATAAATATTGGCACCCTTGGTAAATATGAGCAAAGGCAGCTGTGGAAATAAATCTGCACTGTTTATCCTTTTAATCTTTCGTTCAAACAATTCACAAAATTCTAACCTTTCATTGAAGTAACACAATGGAAGTGAGGAGAAAATCTCAGTATGAAATAAATATTTTTCTCCAGTTTACGTTGGCCACAATTATTGGCACCCCTACAAATTCTTACAAAAGAAGTAAAATATCTCTGAAGTATATTTCCACTCATATTTACATTTTTTAGCACACCAGGGTGACTAGGAACATGAAATTGTCCAGCCATGACTTCCTGTTGCACAGGACTATAAATATGAGGAACACAAAGGCCAAATTTCCCTTAATTGTCCATTACAAGGAGTAAACCCAAGAACATAGTTTGGATGTGCAGAACAAGATTCCTGAGCTCCACAAAATAAAAAGTGGCTGTAAGAAAAGAGCGAAAGCATTAAAAATCCCCATTTCCACCATCAGGGCAATAATTAAGAAGTTCCAATCAACTAAAGATGTTACAAATCTGCCTAGAAGAGGACGTGTGTCTATATTGTCATAATGGATGGTGAGGAGGAGACTTTGAGTGGCCAAAGACTGAAGACTTGTATTGTTAGAAAAGATTTCTGTTTTGAATAAATGCTGTTTTAAATGTTTTATTTATCAAAGAATCCTGAAAAAGTATCACAGGTTCCAAAAAATATTAAGCACAGCACAACTTTTTCCAACACTGATAATAAATCAGCATATTAGAATGATTTCTGATTTCTTTTTCCAACACTGATAATAAATCAGCATTTTAGAATGATGCCCGAAAAGACCATGAACGTTACAGTTGACATATGCGATAATTAATTAAAAACGAGCAAATCGTGACTTTTCACTTTACGCCTAACTTTGACTAGGCGTAAGATTTAGTCTACGACATAGCACTACGGCGAGATGGTGCAACAGGTATAAATTCTACACACGACTTAAAGCACATTTTACGTCCAGCCTAGTTCTACAACCGGGTGTATGTCCAGCTGGTGCAACTGGCCCCTGGAGAGATTCTGTTTGAGGGAATGGTCTCTGATCTCTTGTCAGGTGTTCTCCAAACTCACCAGGGATTATAGGAGAACATTCAGCTGTTATCTTGGGAAAAGGACGTTGCAATAATTGGGTACCAATAATTGTAGCCAACGTGAACTAGAGAAAAAAAAAGAATTTAATAATGATTTAATAATGTTTCCCCCAGATTAACATTCACAGAGCTGACGTTCCACGGCTAGCTCCAAACTTTGTATTGTTTTACTTCAATGAAAGGTTAGAATTTTGTTTTTTTTGTTTTTTTAATGAAAGATCAAAAGTATAAACAATGCAAATTTATTTCCACAGCTGCCTTTGCTCATATTTACCAAGGGTGCCAATATTTGTGGAGGTCATTATACTTGTACACATGTACATGCACTATGCACTCATACACTGTAAAAAATATTCCGTAAAATTTACGGTAAAAAACTGGCAGCTGTGGTTGCCAAAATTTTACCGTAAAAAATACGGTAGCAACATTTTATGTTTTGCGGTTTTCACTAAAATTTACAGGTAAATACCGTAATTTTAACCATATATATTAACTGATATAATGTTAATGTACCAACCTATTGAAGTACTGAAATCAGTTTTGTACCTTTGTAATACACTGATCACCACCAAAAGCAGGTGGTGATGAGAAAAATCACATGATGAACCAAAGCTCATCACAAACAGCTTTTACATATTAACATATAGAAGGTGCACAGTGTCATTCACACAAACACTAAACACCATCATGGTAACACACATGAAACTGAAATAATGCATAAACAATAATTTAACAACATTAGATGTAACATAGAACCCTAATGTACAAATCTGATAAGAAAAACTAAGAAAGAAAGGGTTATTTCAACAAAAAAAACATCAAATTAAAAAAAATGTAACACAGGGAATTCTGGGAATGTCAGTTTATGGTAAATTTCACTGTTCACTGTAAATTTTACGGCCTTTTACCGTTAACCATTTAACAGGTTTTTACTGTAGCATTTTTACAGTATTTTTACCATTAAATTCACTGTAATTTTTTACAGTGTACTTGTACTGTATTATTAGAGAGAAAGTATACTAATGTGAGCATACAATACTTGCTCAGAAACTAGTCTGAACAGAATTTGATGGTGATCTTGAATCGTGCCCAGTGTGTTTTGGCTGATCTTCTTACCAGATCTCATCCATAGCATAGCACACAAAAGCTATTACATGTGCAATTCAAAGTAAGACAAGAAAGACCAAGAAGATTATGTTTAAAATGTGAGGAAATCATTTTTTCGACAGCATAAAGTACATGTTGGATAACCAGTACAATTAACTTAATTAGCCTAGCCTGCAGTGTACCTCCCTAATTACAGAGTTCCAAACCTACCCTCATCATGGTTAAATTCAGTGTTCTGCCGTTCCACATTCCATGGAAAACAAGCGACACCTTCTTTATGGCCCTCAATTTACAATCAGTGCAATTCCAAAGATGGGCTACAGGTCATTTACTGTGGCTCTTAGAAATCAATGAACAGTTTTGCCACCGCCGAAGGAGCGAGCCGTGGAACGGCAGCTCTATGAATGTTAATCTGGTCAGCGTTGCATGGCAGAGGATGAAAACAACTAGTGCACGAAAGCCTGTAAATCACATTGTTAAAACTTAATTAGCTTCAAATTAGACACAATATCATTAAGCCATTCACGAAAGGTTATTTCGCTGATGTGTGTTTAATAGTTTTTTGGCCAGTGGTATGTCTGAGGAATGTTTACCACTTTGCTTTGTGTTTGTTTATTCCTGTATTGTAAAATTTGTGTGCATAGCAATATAAAATAAGTAATAAATAACATACATACCTACACAAATAAATAAATAAGATTGTTAATGTTTTTCTGCTCATCAAGGCTGCGTTTATTTGATTAAAAATACTATTTTAATAATTTTTAAAATAGAATTTATTCCTGTGATGCAAAGCTGAATTTTCAGCATCATTACTCCAGTCTTCAGTGTCACATGATCCTTCAGAAATCATTCTAATATGCTGATTTATTATCAATGTTGGAAACAGTTTTTTTGAAACCTCTGATACTTTTTCAGGATTCTTTGATGAATAAAATGTTAAAAAGAACAGGTTTTATTTAAAATATAAATATTTTTTTAACAATATACACTGCAGTTCAAGTTTGGGGTCAGTAATTTTTTTCTTTCTTTCTTTCTTTCGTTGAAAGAAATTAATACTTTTATTTTGCAAGGAAGACTTGTATTGTTAGAAAAGATTTCTGTTTTGAATAAATGCTGTTTTTAATTTTCTGTTCATCAAAGAATCCTAAAAAAGTATCACAGGTTCCAAAAAAATATTAAGCAGCACAACTATTTCCAACATTGATAATAAATCAGCATATTAGAAAGATTTCTGAAGGATCGTGTGACACTGGAGACCGAAGTAATGACATTGGAATTCACATTTGCATCACAGAAATAAATTATATTTTAAAGTATATTAAAATAGAAAGCTGTTATTTTAAATTGCAAAAATATTTCATAATATTACCCTTTTTTTGTATTTTTGATCAAGTAAATGGAAAAAAAATGATCCCAAACTTTTGAACAGCAGCATATGCGTTAAACTGATGAAAATGATTTATTATTTAACCTAAAGTGTGGTTTTTAGAGATCTGCAGTGGTAACTGAAAGGTTGTAGGTTCATACTTTACAAGAGGGGATCAAAGGACCATTTTCACATTTTTGGATTTAGGACGTGATAAAAGATTGAAGTTATAAAAAAAAGTTTAGCAGGTGCCATGTTTACTGTCGTACCCTCAGCAGCTGTATTTAAATCTGTATGTAATTTATACGACGCAGTTAATTATTGTCAACACTACTTAACATTTTAATGTCACAATTAGCATACTGAATTTCTCACAGAGCATTATAGACTACTGACTAATTTAGGAGGCAGACAAGCTAGCTAGCTAACACAAAACAATCACACTCAGACTCACCCTGATTGAAGTGCTTGTAATCTGAACCATAAAACATTAATAGGCAAACACCCTGCGGTCTCATTGACTTTATTCGACGGTCACTAAAAGACCATGAGTATGTCATGGAAAAGTAGAAAACATGATAAATTAGTAATTCACTTTAAAAGACTTTTCAAAAACCATGCACTGAGGAAATCTCATTTCATTTTTAACATTCTTTATATAATATATATATATTTCTGTTTCAGAGTTATGGAAATGCATCTCAGTTTTTTTGATTGAACTTCTTATATTTATTTTTTTATTCACCTGTTTATTTATTTTTCTTTCTAATTCCTCAATGATATTTCATTTAATCTAATGTGTCATCATTTATCAGCAGCTCCATCTGCCTCAGTCAAAATGCGGCCAACACTGTGTCAGTCAAAGCCAGTCACTCTGCTCACATGCTATTTTAACTATTACAAAAGGGGTTCAAACACTCACTGATGCTTCAGAAGGAAACATGATGCATTATAAGCCAGAGGTGTGAACTTTTGAACAAATTGAAGATGCTTTAGAAGCTACAGAAGATACTGATCTTCAAATTCAGAAAATTTTCACCCCCCGGCTCTTAATGCATTGTTTCCATCTGGAGCATCAGTGAGCATTTGAACTTTCTGTAATAGTTGCATATGAGTCCTTCAGTTGTCCTCAGTGTGAAAAGATGAACTACTATCACTAAACAAAAACGTAACATCTCACGTAACAACATGGTATTAGGAATCGAGCGTATGCAAATTTTTGAACCAAATAATTTTTATAAATTCAACTATTATTTTCTCTTGTGGACTGTATGTAAACATATTTTATGTGAAATATCTTGTTCAAGTCAGTACTAAATAAAAAATAACATGCATTTTGGTAAAATAATTAACATTTTGCAGATTCTGTAAGGTGTATGTAAACTTTTGACTTCAACTGTGTATGTTCAAATATATTCATATACACAAATAGCTTCATCACAATATATTTTCCTCATAATTGTGTTTATGAATATATTTGAAAATGTATGTCTCAATATAAATGTAAATATATATATTTTCTTATTTAGCGACCAAACTCTGGAACAATCTACCCGACACTGTTCGGGACGCAGACACACTCTGTCAGTTTAAATCTAGATTAAAGACCCATCTCTTTAACCTGGCTTACACATAACACATCAACATATTTCTATAATTCAGATCCGATAAAGGATTGTTAGGCTGCTCTAATTAGATCAACCGGAACCGGGAACACTTCCCATAACACCCGATGTACTCAGTGCATCGTAAGAAGAATGGCATCTACACTAATATTAGTCTGTTTCTTTCTTATTCCGAGGTCACCTTAACCACCAGATCCAGTCCGTATCCAGATCAGATGGTCACTGCAGTCCCCCGGATCCAGTCTGTACCCAGCCCAGATGGTGGATCAGCACCTAGAGACGACCTCTACAGCTCTGAAAGTCAGCGGAGACCACGTCGACTAGATGAGCCCCAGAGACGGATCCCCAGTGAAGACCTCGTCACCTAGACGGCTGTCGGCACAGGACCACGGGAACCAGATGGGTCCTCTGCGTCTGGCCAGAGGAGAACTGGGCCCCCGACTGTTTTTTTTCCTCCATTCTGTCACCGATTGAGTTTTGGTTCCTTGCCGCTGTCGCCTCTGGCTTGCTTAGTTAGGGACACTTATTTTTCAAACAATATCGTATACTATTTGATTTGAACTGAGCTGGATGATGACATCATTGAATTGAGTGTTTACTGTTACCCTTTTGCTTTATTGATGCACTATTTCCTATTAAATACTGTACAGCCGCTTTGTCACAATTCTGTATTGTTAAAAGCGGTGTATAAATAAAGGTGATTTGACTATATAGTACATATGTTTAAATATATTTATATAGACATCTATGTATTATGCATATAACACGTCAAGACATTATCAATTTTTTTCTATATAAGAATAGCAGCTATTTCTTTATGTATTATTCAGTATATTAACATAACATTTTTTTCAGCATATGTTCAATGAACATTAAATAATGTTGATCATTGAACTATATAAAATTTATTTTCTTAGATGACGTACATTGCTATTGAAGCCACTGAATTAAAAAAAAAAAGGTAATTGCGACTTTGCAGTTGCATATTTCCATCTCACAGTTCTTAAACTTTTTTTTCCTCAGAATTGCGTGATATAAACTCACAATTCTGACTTTTTTTCTCAAAATTGTGAGATGTAAACTCACAATTGTGAGTTATAAAGAAAGAAATTTGCAATTCTGAGAAATAAAGTCAGAATTGCGAGATATAAACTTGTAATTTTAAAACATATCAGACTTTTCCCCCCTCAGAATTGGACTTTACAACTCACAAACGAGAAAAAAAAAGTCTGAATATTTAGAAAAGTCAGGATTGTGACTTTATATAGTATCTTGCGATTCTGACTCTTTACAATTACGAGTTTATATCATAATTCTGAGAAAAAAAGTCAGAATTGTGAGTTTGTATCATGCAATTCTAAGAAAAAAAAATCAGAATTGGGAGATAAAAAGTCACAAAAAACTTTTTTATTTTTTTTCATTTTTTTATTCGGTGGTGGAAACTGGCAACTACACACTGCAGACCTACTCGAATGTATTTTTCTCTTTGATAAATGATGTGAGAGCTGTAATATTAATAGTTGTAGAAATGGGGTCATCATAACATCATTCTGTCCACGGACCTTTTGACATCTTATATACGTCTAACGTGTCCTAAATGCAAATGACAAATTTCAGAACTAGACTGACAGGCCTAGTTTAACTTTGCCTTCTGGATTTGATTTGGTCTCACAGATTTGAATGTATTCTCTCAGATTACGATCTGTCAACTGCCGCATTTCATGTGAGGCTTAAACCTTAATACTCTTTATTTTAATCTCTTTAGAAAGACACCTAATGCGCGGTAACGAGGGCGATAATGACTTCACATAAAAAGATATCAGTCAAATATAATCTCCTAAAAGGTTTTTCTTTTTTTTTTTTCAGGCTCAACAGCACAGAATTTATAAGTGGTTTATGCCAAAATGAGTGATGGTTGTTTCTTGGAAAATATGTCACAGATGGTTTACGGTTCATATCTTTTACAAGTCGCACTTTGAAAGACATTTTCATCATTATATATGCCTATATACAGTATAATTAGCTTACTGCTCTTTCAGGATTTTATATAGAGCCTAAAAAAGTTGATTTGATTGCTATTTGAGTACTTTTTTTTGCAGCTGAAGAGCATCTGAGCTACTAGTATTATATTTTTTTTCTCCTCGGCTCAGGTTATAAAAGGCACCAGGCATAAATCAGTGCACCATTTTCTGCTCGAGCGTCTTCAATATGGTCTCCTTGGTGACCAGTTTATAGTAGCACAAATAATCCCCTCTGAATAGTGTAATGAGATGTATACTAACGGGAGCTTTCTCTCTGGCGCCTTGAACGTGGGGACCCGCTTCCCTTTCGCTTCTCCCTAACGACAAAATCCTTTCCTCCTCTTTATTGCTGTTTAACAAACTCGTGGAGCTTTTCAAGGTCTGTAGATTAGATACAGAAGGGTATTTTTTCCAGTCTTTTGGCCCCTGTGAAAGCAAACATCACGGCTCAGCAGGGTGGTTCTAATGAAGATGGTGTCGAACACTAAAAGCTATAATAGTCTTTGCTTGTAGGCTTGCACTACAAGTGTGGTTCATTGTTGGTTTCACCGTGTGTAATTGCTTTTTTATTTTTAATCTACACAAGCAACCGCTCTCACATACAAACATTAGCCCTGTTACAAAACCTAGTGAACTATGCATTTAAGTAACATTTTTAGATGGCCTTCACATGCTCCTGATGTGAAGGTCATTCCAAACAGGTAGAAAAATATATTGCTGTACATAATTCGAGCTGAAATCTATGGCACTATCACATTGTATCCTTTGCAGATAATGCAGTCCCACAATGCACTGTTTATTGATGTACTTTACATGTATAATTTATGTACAAATACAATACAACCTTATTGTCGTATCTTACATATTTTTACAAACACACACACACAGGGAGAGTAAGAGTAAGAGGGACAGACAGCAGCACTGGCTGCAAGATATGTGTGGATGTGCCACAGCCTGAGAGACAGCAGGTCTCATAAGTGTCCATGTAAACTTAAAGTCATGTGACAGAAGTTATAGGTGATCTATGTAATGTGACATATTTTAGAGTGAAACAGGTTTTAGAATGTGAAAAATTATAGGGTGGGACTTGACTTTATTCATCGATGTAGTAATGTATAAATTCAAGGGTGGGGGTAAAGGAGTAGGTATCTTGGTGAATGGGACCTTAAGAGCAGAAAATGCACCTCTTTTATTTCTGATTGTGGCTGTGTGTGTTTTGGGTTGTATATGACTTTATTTTTTTGAAAGAAAATGAGGTTGTGAGGGATAAACCTAGTCTTTACAATGGCACACACTGTGTATAAAGCCCTACCTATACCTATACTTTCCATAAGTCACAGCAAACTCACACCTGTTTTATTTTTGAATGCATTTATAGTTACATTAATTACAATAAATTACATTATATA
>JAHKKF010508077.1:0-18887 GCA_019740295.1 Labeo calbasu
CGGGTTTGGAACGACATGAGGGTGAATAATTAATGACAGAATTTTCAATTTTGGGTCCACTTCCAAAACAAAAAAATTACTGATAATGTACTCATCCCCTTCTAATCCAAGATGTTCAGGTCTTTTTTTCTTCAGCCGTAAAGAAATTATGTTTTTTGAGTTAAACATTTCAGGATTTTTCTCCATATAATGGATTGATATGGTGCCCCGATTTTGAACTTCTAAAATGTAGTTTAAATGCGGCTCCAAACGATCCCAAATGCAGTTGTAAACGATCCCAGCCGAGGAAGAAGGGTCTTATCTAGCATAACGATCGGTTATTTTCATTAAAAAATACAGTTTAAATACTTTTCAATCTCAAATGCTCGTCTTGTCTTGCTCTTCCTGAACTATGTGTATTCTGGCTCAAGACAGTTAGGGTATGTCGAAAAACTAAAACGTATTTTCTCCCTCAACTTCAAAAATCTTTTCAAAATCATCCTACATCGCAAGAAGTACCGACCCAGTGTTTGCAAAGTGAACATGCACAGAAGATCAAACACCCTCAACAAAAAAGGTAAAACAGCGATATCAGAAGATTTTGAAGTTGAGGGAGAACATGAGATGGGAGTTTTTCAACATACCCTAACTGTCATGAACCGGAAAAAAACAGTTCAGGCAGAATAAGACAAGACGAGCATTTGGCATTAAAAAGTATAGAAATTGTATTATTTTTATGAAAATAACCGATCGTTTTGCTAGATAAGACCTTTCTTCCTCATTCAGAGGAAGAATTCAGAGGCCCTGCGGTCTATGAGGTATATATTAAGGTCCACAGAGACAGTGTTGCCAGATCAGGCTGGGTCCAACAAAATAAGCTCAAAATAAGCAAATTGCCTCACAGAAATAAGCCTAAATAAGGCCAAAATTCTATATAATCCCAGCCCATGAATGCCCATATTTATTAAAAAAAAAAAAAAAAAAATTCAAAAGATGCTAATAATAAGTGGACATGCCAACACTGCCAAAAACAAGAAGCAATAAAATGGCGATTTACTTGAAGGGTATTTTTAATACTCAGTATTTTTTATGCTCACCAAGCCTGCATTTATTCAATCCAAAATATATCAAAAGCAGTAATATTGCAAAATATTTTTACTATTTTATATAACTGCTTTCTATTTGAATATATTTTAAAATGTAATTTATTCCTGTGATCAAAGCTAAACTTTTAGCATCATTACTNCAGTCTTCAGTGTCACATGATCCTTCAGAAATCATTCTAATATGCTGATTTGCTGTTCAAGAAACATTTATTATTATTATTATTATTATTATTATAAATATTTAAAACAGTTGAGTACATTTTTTCAGGATTTTTTGATGTATAGAAAGATCCAAAGATCAACATTTATCTGAAATAAAAAGCTTTTACATTATACACTATACCATTCAAAAGCTTGGAGTAAGGAATGATAGAATATAGAACTGAATACTTTTATTTATCAAGGATGCATTAAATTGATCAAAAGTGATAATAAAGACATTTATAAATGTTACAGAAGATTTATATTTCAGATAAATTCTGTTCTTCAAAACTTTCTATTCATCAAAGAAACCGGGAAAAAAATCCACTCAGCTGTTTTCAACATAATAATAATAATAATAATAATAATAATAATAATAATAATAAATGTTTTTTGAGCAGAAAACCAGAATATTAGAATGATTTCTGAAGGATCATGTGATCGGAGTAATGATGCTAGAAATTCAGCTTTGAAATCACAGAAATAAAATTATATTTTAAAATATATTTAAACAGAAAACAGTTATTTTAGACAGCAAAAATATTTCACAATTGTACTGTTTTTGTTGTACTTTGGATCAAATAAATGCAGGCTTGGTGAGCAGAAGAGACTTCTTAAAAAAAAAACATTAAAAATCTTACTGTTCAAAAACTTTTGACTGATGGTGTAACGCCTTTGAAACTGCGTCTTTGACAAAGTGAAAGTGAGGATGGAAAATTACATTTTTTGAATATGGTTAAACTTCCTTCATGCATTTCAGAGCCTGTTTAAATTTGCCAGAAATAATGAAATAATAATTCGGTCACTAATATTATTTTGATAATAAATATTGGTTAAACATTGGAATATCATACAAATAATTATTCTTCACGAATGAAAGATGCCAAAACATTATTAGGATTATCACTCATCAAAATTTCAGACGTGACACACCAAAAAAACAACAATATACCAGATTCACTTCTTAGACTTTGCAGAGTGAATGTGCCCACAGTAGTACCTGATAAAAACCTTAAGTCTGATCACTTATAAAAGTAATAGCAGGCTCTTCAGCAAGCAGTGTGACTGGAGGAATGCATTCCTGTAGCTTAAACAGTAAAGCCTTGCGCGAGCAATGCCAAGGTCATGGGGTTCAACTCCCAGAGAAAAAAAAAGCATGAACACAATGCAAGTTGCTTTTGGTAAAAGCAGCTGCCTAAATGTAAATGCAAAAATCATTGTTAGAAATGTGCAGTTAGTGTTTACAAAGTTAAAGTACGAGCAATACTAACAGTGATGGACCACTAACAAGTCCCTGAAGAACTAGTTAGAATGGAACTACATCAATCTGGTCTCTTTGCTGAATCAAATTAATGAGTGTTAGTAAGCCTTCTTATTCACAGTAATGAGACACATGCTGAACTCTCGAACTGATGGCAACAACAACAAAAACCTGAAAGCTTTGAGCCTAGAGCAAAGAGCTTTGAAGATGATAATAACCCATTAAAATAGTAATTATAACAATTTACTGTTTCAGAGACAACTAAAAACAAGTGTTCAGCAATTAATGTGAACAATCAAAAATGAAGCAATACAAACAGACAACAAGGTGAGGGAAAAAAAAAAAAAAGAAGTCATCGGAGGCTCTGAAGGAACCCACGAGAATAAGCCAGAATATCTTCAGCTCTTGGGGAGGGAGTGGCTCAATTCACAGAGCAGAGTTGCCAGAGTTCTGACAAACAGGTCTTGCAGTTTTTAGCATGACTGCGGTCACAAATGCCTTTTCCCGCTCATAGAACAAGGGCGGCCGTGGCACATCGTGTGGAATTACTTTGAACCAATCATTCAAAGCTCTTACGTAACTCAACTCTGCCACACTTTTTTTTTCTGCTGTCTCCCTCACGCTTCCTTTGTTGACTCCCCGTATGGCACGGCATCAGAGCAAGTGGACCGTTCCCCAAACTATCCCAGTATTAATGACTACGGACTCGCTTCTAACTCTGGTACTAGATAATTCAAAACCTCTGGGTGGTTTCAAAAGACCGAAGATGAAATCAAAACTAAATTAACAGAAGACTGTTCATGCCTTCCACATCATCAAAACAGTGTGGTAACTCTGGCATTAGAGTTTTTTTATTTAATCTTGAGCACAAAGCTAAATCTCCAGACCGAAATGATCTTTGAGCCTACAGACGATTAAGCTTACAGACAACCACTGAAAAATTGATGAAAGAAATCCATCAACCGCACAACCGAGGAGGATAAAAGACCGGCCGGGCCGGCGTAGCCAGTGACTTCATCAACCTGTGTGCCGCATGAATGCAGAACTAGCGGCAGAATGCGCAATACGATCGGCGGCGAGGTTTGTTAATCACCCGCTAATGAGGGCACCAGAGTACTGATATTCAAATCTCTAAACGGTTCTCGCAGAAAGAAAAAAAAACAAACATGAGCGGGGAGAAAACAGCAGGTTATTGCAGTTACCCACTCATTCACACCCACAGTGCAGCAGTGGGAATATCAATACATAAAGGATCATCACACAGCCTGAAGTCTCAAAAAAAAGCTGCCCACATGAGCAAAGATCAACATGTATGACACATGAAACATAGTGAGCTCATAATAATGATGCATTTACAGAACCTCACAGATCACATTTTGCTCTACAAAGGTCTTTACACTAGTGAACTTAAAGGATATCTGCCGCCCGTGCTTGTCAATGGGTCTGCGGTGCGGTGAGTTGATCCGATTGCGGTCTCGATGGACCCTCTCCACCAGACCATGGTGTCTGGTCCCTCGCACAGAGTCCAGTCCGGAGGGAAAAGTCCCCTGTGGAGAAACACCACAAATCTGTCATAAATGACTTGAATAGTAAAAATGGTTAGTGAAACGATATCAAACCATCCATATTTCAGAGCTGAAAAAACATTGAGAATACACAGACATGAGTTTTCACCATTAGTGTCTCCATTAGCTTTTGTCCCCAGGTGAATTCACTCTACTCTAAAGTGCTTTTACCTCTCTAGGTTTGGTTTCTCATGGCAGACAAAAAGTAGGGATCACTGCTCGATGTCTCAAAGAAGCTTTATTCAGCAACAAGAGCACTTTCACCTGAAGGTATACAACAGTGTGCTCCATAGGGGATAGACACAGATACAGTTCTTCGGCTCTTGGAGCGCACCGCTGTATCAAGTGTACTAGTGGGGAAAGCCGTGTACTGAAGGAGTAGGCGAAGTGAGGGCAGACTAAGAGGTGGGGATAAATACACTCTTTGTTTTTTAAGGAGAAGGTTTGCAATTACCATCTCTTGACATCGTTTATCTGAGGGTAGAAAAGCAGAGTATATGGCTGGGGCTTATCTTCTCCTAAATGAACACGACTTGCTGGACAGATTTAGTAGACTTAGATAAGTGGATGGAGGGCAAACCAGGTACCTGGAAATCAGTGCTGGCATTGCCTATTTGGTTGACGTTGGGCAGCGAGCCACCGTAGTACTGTGCCCGGTTCTGCGACAGACGGAGCTGCTGGATCTTCTGGAACTGCACCTTTGATCAAGAGGAAGACACAGTTAATGCATTCGAAAAAGAAAGACGAGCCAAAGTCTGCCAAGGCATTTCAGCAACATGTGTATTTAACTAAGGTGGAAATTCTTGGAAATGAGTTTGGTTTTAAGAGTACTTCTGAGCTCCAGCTGGAGGACAGTGTGGATTTTGTTGTGCGGCAAGGGTAAACAATGAAAATTATCAATTCTGATCAGGCGCAAGCAAATCAGGAGGCGTTCCTTCCTCCCACTAACCAAAGGACAAAATTTGAATCTCAAAGACTGACCTCATTTAGTGATATCAATGGGTTACTACACATAAGCTCAAGTCCGTTTTTTAATCCAAACACAGACATTTTTTAAGCCACAGAACAAAAGCTTAGTTACACAAATTTCTGAATTACATTGCAGTTGCTTTGAGAGATATTGGGATTGCCATTTGAATTGCAATTCAGCAAATATTTAAAATCTCACATTGCTGCTAAGACATAAATGAAATAAAATAAACAGACAAAAACAAATTACGTTCATAAAGAAACAAGGTAGGCAAAAACTACAAACTCGGAAGCAATGAATCCAAATTATGTTCTATTTTGCCAACACTCTGAGCTGCTCTTTAAAGTTGTAATGAAATGGAAGGAGTGAACGATCCAAGTGAAATGGAAAAAAAAAATAAAACTAAATGTAGGGAGGGGACTTGTTTCTGTTCATCTGTTCTTGTTTGGAAGGAGGCAGATCTGAATGCCGTCTTGCAATCAATGTCACTAAAAAGAAGTCTGTCATTTCACTGTCATTTTTAGATTGAGGCAATTTTGATTAAAGATGATAATGCCAAAAAGAAATGTAAAAAGAAACATATGCATGGACGAATTGCTCACAATTAGATCAATAACATGCTCATACAAATCAGTGGAATTTCATTTCAACTTTAAGTTCACAGTTCCCTTAAAAAAAAAAAAAAAAAAAAAAAGTCACTTTCAGAGCTCTCTCAGTTACCCAAAAGTGAATTCAGACAATCAGAACCCAGTTCTTTTTGCATTCACACTGTACCTGATCTTAAGAGTGGATTTTTGGGTCTCAGTGTACTCTTTATTCACAAAGTGAAATACAGTCAATTTGGAAATTAATGTAATTTCGCTTATTGAAATTAAACTGCGAAAAACACACAAGGTTTGCAAAAACAGTCTGTAATGTTTGAAGTTAACGGAAACAGGAAATCAGATGGGTTTTAGTACATTAGATCTTAAAATGACAGCTGATTAATAAATCTGCTGCTGCCTGTTATTTAAAATAATTTTAATTAAATACCAAAAGAAGATGAGAAAATCATTCACTGCTTTTGGCTGAAGAACTTTTGTAGCATTCATTTAAAAAAAATGAATAAATCAATGTATACTTAATTCATACAGTTGATTATTTCATTTCTTACTTGAATACTGAAGTTAAATAGACTTACTGTATCTGAAAAAATTTAAAGCAAAATTTAAATTTTCATTCGTATCTTTCTTATATGTCCTATGGATTGGAATTTGCTTCTTTGTTCCAAATTTTAAAAAACAACGGGTGTATTCACACCAGGAAAGTCCAGACCAAATCCAATATTGATTTTTTGTTGTTGTTGTTTGGTGTTCATTTTCCAGTTCATTTTCACACCGCTCTATTTGCAAGTGAATCAACAATTGTAAACAAAACCACACGTATGCGAAGGTCATCCATTTATTGGTTCATCCATTCAATCGAACCAGAGTTTGTTTGGAACTGGACCAAGACTACCTCTTCAGCTGGGTCTCGGTACGGTTGTTTGGTCCACAATTGTTGTATTCACACCTGCCCAAAAGATCCGCACCACGGGGGAAAAGAACTTGAGTTTGATTTAATCAAACCAAACAAGACAGGTGTGAATATACTCAAAGATAAAAAAAACAAAAAAACATAAAGTGAATTAGAATTTGGTCTTGTCACAGGAGGGGTGGGCAACATGACCAAAATCTTAAATTCATTTTATTTAAAGCTGCAGCTTTTTTTGTGTTTAAAATTCACTAAATTTATATAATAAGCAAGTACATCATGAATCCATTTTCCAAACCATGGTTTTAACTTCTGCTAAATCACTATGATACACCTATAAAGTTTTTATATTCAGAATATTTTAGACTGATTCTGGTAGGAATCGCTGTGGAGTAGAACAGTACCTACGTGTTTCGTCATAGACATAAAGGGTGTGTTCACACTTCGATTAAAGCAAACTCGTGTGTTTGCGCTGTTAGTGCGGTTCATTTGAGTAAGTGTGAACGCTGCCATCCGAACCCTGGTGCGCATCAAACAAGCAGACCAAACTCTGGTGCGGTTCGAATTAAATATAAATGCAACAAGGACCAAATACTTCTAAACGAATCAAAAACAGGAAGCAACGACAAGATGCGACACTATGCGACATGATTTCACAAACAAGCGGTGTATCCAAAACAAAATGAGCAGAGGGCAAACGTGGAGCAACAAGGAGGTAAAGCATCTTTAATGAGCTTGCAGATGGTGAAATTAAAATCATATGTACACGCAACGAGCACACTTAGTCCAGCAGACGGTATTAGGTGTATTCACCTTAAAGTGGCACTAAGCAGATATGGTGAATGGGAACTTTGATGTCATACACCGATCCATCTGCGTAGCGCTGCTTTTAAGTCAAACTCACCTTTTCTTGCTGTCTGGTGAGTTCCGTCATGAAATACACATCGTTTAATATACGTATCTTTAGGTTCACTGTCAAAAATGCCAGTGTGAACGCGAAGCGGACCAGGACCAAATGTATAATTTTCCTTTTTTATCCGGACTATAACTGTGAACAGACCCAAACAAAGAGTAGAAGTAGAAAAGTAGATCCAGCTACAATGTTCTTTCAAAGACACATGCTGTTCTGTTTATTTATAGCTTTAATTTCATTTTTAATTTATTTGGCCTAAATGTTCAGTCACTCTTTTTTAAAATGTTTTGATACCTTGTAGGCCTATATTTTTAAAATAGGGAAATTGTATTGCTCAGTAAAAATAATTCTTGCAAAACTTCTTAAAAACCAATATGATTCTGCCTGAAAAATCATGATATATTTTTGCAATATTGTTCCCTGCAATAGCCATTCCTAGTTGTAATTCTCTTTCACACACACTTCTCAGGAACTTCAATTAAACAGCTGATTTTATTTAATTCCTTGATGAGTCTTCTTTCTTGTGTTGACATCTTACTTTTTGAAACAGCAGTTTCAGGTGGGACACACCGAAGGGTTCTTACTTTTTTAAAAAACAGCCTTTGTAAAAACTGCTTTAGTTACCATGGACCATTACTACCTACCCACTAGTTTGTGACAGGTGGCATCAGAAGGAGGAACACTTCCATTCTAGACGGAATGTGACACGACAAAAATCTGTGCAGGGCATGATGATGCGTCAGTGTTTTTGGTCCATTTTTCTATTGATTTAAAAAAGCAACTTCATTTCAACGAAGAGCACAGTCCTATTTAGACGTGAGAACACACTGACATACCATTTCTTTGCTCATATTGGCCTCTCCTTACATAACCTCACTCTAGATTGTTGTGTTTGAAAAGACTGGCCATAAAACAACACCACAACATGAAATATTCCCTCACTTACATCACCTGGTTTAAAAGCACTAAGAAAAATGCTCCTTCAACCCCACTGCTGCTGACACCGTTCCAGGCAGACAGCTTAGAAACCCAAGCTTGTTAATAAACAAGCACAGATCCTCGCTCTCAGCACACACTCTGGGGTCATGGAGAGTCACATCGAGCCTTTCAATGTACGCCGTTATCAAAACAATGACACCCCAGCTGTGGAGCAGCACCAAGCTGCTTAGTGAAGCAGAGGATTTCCCTGGGGCAGCTTGCTTAAGCTTATGCTTTTCCTCTCCTGTCAACATCACACATTGTTATTACTACTACAACCTCTAAAAACTGTTTTCCATTATTTTACATTCAAAATAAACTAAACACTGAACATTCTTTAGTTCCCCTATTCCACATTTTCCTCATGCAGCAGTGTACTACATTCTCAGTTCTAGTTTTTATTAGTTTTATTTATTTGTGAAACTGGACCACAAAACCAGTCATAAGGGTCAAGGTCTAAACGGAGACGATACATCATCTGAAAGCTGAATAAATAAGCTTTCCATTGATGTATTGATGTATGGTTTGTTGGGATAGGACAATATTTGGTCGAGATACAGCTATTTAAAAAATCTGGAATCTGAAGGTGCAAAAAAAAAAAAATCAAAATATTGAGAAAATCGCCTGTAAAATTGTCCAAATGAAGTTCTCAGCTATACATATTACTAATCAAAAATTAAGTTGTGATATATTTTCAGCAGAAAATTTACAAAATATCTTCATCGACCATGAATATTCTAATGATTTTTGGCATAAAAGTAAAATCAATAATTTTGACCCATACAATGTATTTTTGGCTATTGCACTCTTAAACATAAAGGTGCTTCACGATGCCATAGAAGAACCTTTTTGTTTAAATGGTTCCATAAAGAACCTTTAATGACTGGAGAACCTTTCTGTCTCAGAAAAGGTTTTTCATGGTGAAAGAAGGTTCTTCAGATTATAAAAAGGTAAGAAAGAGATGGTTCTTTAAAGAAACTTTGACTGAATGGTTCTTTGTGGAACCACAAATGGTTCTATGACATCGGTGGGAAAAACCTTTTAAAGCACCTTTATTTTTAAGAGTGTACAAATATACCTGTGCTACTTAAGGCTGGTTTTATGGTCCAGGTCCTTGATCCACTACCACTAAGGACAGTCAGCGCACCTGCAGCTGGATGACTTCCTGCATGCAAACATGTAGTGGCCTTATTCACAACAAGAGCTGTAACAGCACACAGTCAAGTTGCGGTTACATTTCTGTTTATCAAATCCTACTGAAAATGGAAAGAGTCACTACCACTCTGAAAACATCTGGTCTTTGCCTTATTCTAAATCTCCATAAAACGTGAAGTTGTCATTTCTGTTTCCATAAGCAAACAATCAAACAGCATATTCAATTCTGAACCATTTTCTTTTTAAAAAAAAAAAAAAAAAAAAAAAAAAAAACACCTGTTCGAACAATTTTTTTTAAAAGTCAAATGATCCCCTGTTGATACCAGTTTAATGTGCAGACACCATAAATATAATTAAGCCATTTGTAGGTTTTTCACTTCTTTGAAAAGTATAAAGTGTAAACACTGTGGCACTGCTGTTTATTTGAGTGGCTCAAGAGAAATCAAACACAAGAAATGATCAATTTGAGATGCCAGAAGCATTGTTAGTCACTTCATCGGGATCGGTAGTTCTGACAGATTTTTCTGCTTCCTTTGGGACTACTGCCACACAGGCAACAGTAAACATTCATTTCATTTGTGGATCACTGCTAACAAGTGAATTTTTTTGAAAAGAGCAATTCTTGGCGCACAGAAACATTTAGAATTACGAATGTTCTACTGAGTGGTTTGTGACAGATGACAATATTTAAAGGAGAAGTCCACTTCCAGAACAACAATTCACAAATAATTCACTCACTCCCTTGTTATCCAAGATGTTCATGTCTTTCTGTCAAGAAATTATGGTTTTTGAGGAAAGCATTTCAGGATTTTTCTTCATATAATGAACTTCATTGGTGCCCTGATTTTGAACTTCCAAAATGCAGCTTCAAAGGGCTCTAAACGCTCCCAGCCGAGGAAAAAGGGTCTTATCTAGCAAAACGATCGGTCATTTTTTTTTATTTTATTTTTATTTATTTTTTTTCCACAAAATAAAAATTTGTATACTTTTTAAGCACAAAAGCTCGTGTAGCACCGGCTCTGGGATGCGAGTTCAAGACACTACGTACTATTGAATCACGTCGAAAGGTTACGCGGAACTACAGACCCAGTGTTTACAAAGCGAACGCACAAAGACTAAGAAAGTGCAAGTAAGTAAAACGCTGTTTACAAACAAAAAGGTACAATGATGTTGGACAATTCTGAAGTTGTAGGAGAAAATAAGATGTTTTTTGCCATTCTCTACCTTTTTGAGCCGGAGTACACAGACGATGAACTTAGACGTGATTCGTAGTAGTGATGGGAAGTTCGGATCATTTTACCGACTCGGACCTTTGAGTCTTGTTCAGCAAAATGAACGAATCTTTTTTCAAATCAATTTGTTCATTTTAGCAAAATATAATAAAATGTTACGTGTTACTTCCCTAACACTACTGCTTACGCAAACGCTGATCACACTACAAACAAGACCAGTACATTCCAGTACAGAACCTAATAGGATGTTGCGCATGCGCGACTGAACGAATCACTCCCCGAGACAACTCGTTCTTCCCGAGTCACATTAAAAATTCGTTCAAAATGAACGAATCATTCAAGAACGACCCATCACTAATTCATAGCATCGTGGACGAGCATTCTAGAGCCTGTGCTACACGAGCTTTTGTGCTTAAAAAAATATACACATTTTTATTTTTCGAAAAAAAAATAACAGACGTTTCGCTAGATAAGACCCTTCTTCCTTGGTTGGGATCGTTTAAAGCCCTTTGAAGCTGCATATAAACTGCATTTTGGAAGTTCAAAATCAGGGCACCAATGAAGTCCATTATGTGGAGAAAATACTTAGAAATACTTTCCTCAAAAACCATAATTTCTTACGACTGAAGACAGAAAGACATGAACATCTTGGATGACAAGGGGGTGAGAAAATTATTTGTAAATTGTTGCTCTAGAAGTGGAGTTCTCCTTTAAAACTGTAAAATTACAAACAAAACGAACTTGGTATTTTTAACATTTCTGAAATGCAAGCATTTTCCTCCAGGGCTCATTCCATTGTCAAGGCAGAAAATCTTCTTTAAAGAGGTGTGACTTCAAACTCTGAAACTTACTACAACACAACCACATGTTCTCGTGCCCTAGAAGAGAAGGCAGCCAAATCATGAACTGGCGGATCGTATTCATTCATTCCCGCCTACAGGCTCCACACAGAGACAGAGTGCGCTGTCTGAGGCAGGCAGCTGCTTTCTGCTGAAACATTTCCTACTGGTGAAAGAACTATAGTTAAACTACTACACCTGACTGACATTTCTTAACCCTTCTCTAAACCACACTTCAAGAGCTAAACATAACCCAAACTTTCAGCTCAGTCACGCCAAGACGCACACAAGTGTTTTCCACAACTCACAGTAAAGCAGCCTGAACATTTTCAGCTCTCATCTTTCACTGGTCAGTCTAAAGCTAGACAATGATGTTCACCATTACAAATGTGGTCATGATGCATTAGCACCTTTAACTTTATGTTTACATGGTGTGCATGTAAATGAAACTGAAAATGCAAAGCAGCTCAGCACTTTTAAAACCTGGGTAACCACAGATTCTGACGACAAAGAACCAGTTGCTAGTTATATTATTAGTGAATCTTTTAAGGAATGCATCTTTTAAAATCAGTCAAGTTTTAGCATTCTTAATCACAAGGTCTTTTAACTGGCATTTACGGTTCCATTAAGAACCTTTAACATGGAACCTTCCCATTGGTTCTTTATGGTGGAAAAAAGTTCATAAGATAATTCAAATATTCACACTGTGAAAAAAAAACGGTTCTTTTAGGAACCATGTACTGATAGATTCTTTGGGGAACCCAAAATGTTTCTTATATGGCATTACTGTAAAAACTCCTTTATGGAATGTTTATTTTTAAGAGTGTTGATTGGTTTTTATGTCCCCTCTTGTTGATTTTTCACTCACTGGAATACTTGATTCTGATTGGTTAGTCACTACTTTCAGCAGTAAAGTATTTCTGAATTATGATCATTGTCAAGGTCAACACTGTATAACTAACCACTATATAACTTGCGTTGTCTTTGATTTCTTTGGTAAGAAGCCATGCAATATGCAAGCCATATATCCATATAGTGGACTTAAATGGTGTTTAACGGATTGAAGGTTAAAAATGCAGTTTCAGTGCAGCTGCAAAGGGCTCTACATGATCCCAGCTGAGGAATAACAGTTTTATCTAGTGAAACGATTGGTTATTTTCTAAAAAAAAATGATAATTTATATACTTTTTAACCTCAAATGCTCATCTTGTCTAGCTCTGTGATGCACATGCATAATCTGTGCACTCTAGTTCGAGACAGTTAGGGTAAATCAAAAAAACTCCCATTCATTTGTGACCCAGTGTGTACAAAGTGAATGTGCAAAGAAGATCAAACAACCTTTACAAAAAAAGTTACAACAGTGATATAGGATGATTTTGAAGTGAAAAATTTGAGTTTTTCGACCTACCCTAACTGTCTTAAACCGAAGTACACATGAGCGTCACAAAGCTAGACAAGGCAAGCATTTGTGGTTAAAAAGAGTACAAATATTAATTTATTTTTAAAAATTACCAATCGTTTCGCTAGATAAGACCCTTCTTCCTGGGCTGGGATTGTTTATAGCCCTTTGAAGCTGCATTGAAACTACATTTTTAACCTTCGATCTGTTAAGCACCACTGAAGTCCCACTATATGGAGAAAAATCCTGGAATGTTCTCCTCAAAAACGTAATTTCTTTGCTACTGAAGAAAGAAAGACATGACTATCTTGGATGCCATGGGGGTGAGTAAATTATCAGGCAATTTTTATTCCGGAAGTAGAGTAATCCTTTAAATTAAAATTATTATCATTACTATATTACTAAATTCGACAGAATGAACAAGACCTCAACATGAAGGGATTGTCTATTAACCTGAAGGCGGTTATTTTACAATACCCTTCCATTTTCGGGGTCTGATAACTATGTTGGGTTTATTTTCCAGGAACCACCGACTGAATATACATCATCCATTACGGTGCTTGCATGCAAATAAACTCCCTCTTTTGCACATCTGCAAATTTACAACGAACAAACTTTACATTTCACACACTAAAAATATTAACTGCAAAAACAAAACTGATGCACGTGTATTCAAACGAACTTGTATTAAAACATTTAGGAAGATTTTTTCACAGGCAACATTTTATTTGAACTTTTACTGAGCTATCCATCCCAAATATCCAAATGCTCACTCAGGAAGGCATCATAGTTGCTCATTCTCTCTTACATGGTGTTATTACCACAGTTTACAGTAGTAACAACAGCTGTAGTAAGTACGGCATCTTGGCTGGAAACTACGGTTGCCATGGTGACTTGTGTATGACTATCAAAATCATCTGTATTTCAAAGAAAAAAACACGTTTGCTACTTACAGCTCATGCAAAATATAACTAACGATTGATCGGGTGAAGATTCGTAAATACAATGAGATAAATTGAAGGCATCAGCCCTTTAATGATGTCCATATGAATGTGTGCAGTGTGAATGACAGCAGTCAGCCACTGCCATTCTCATCCCTCCTCATGAGCTCGATGTGTCGGGCATTTTACATTCACAATGATTCAGTTGCGCATAGGACAAACTTAGGCAGCTGCATTTGATGTATGAAATCGAGGGAGCGAGGTAATTCCCAAATTTGGCCGTGCTTACCCTTGAGACGGTGAGGTCTGTCATGAGCTGCTCGAAGGCCCGCGTCTCCTCCGCCTGTTTCTGGTTGTGCAGTGCGATCTTCTCGCTGAACTTCCGCGGGTTGGAGCCACTCGAGCCCGGGGATCCAGACATGGTTGGGCCGCAGAGTTTCGAGACCAACTTCGCAGTTAACTGACGGTTGAATGTTGTCGATATAGAAGTCAAATGTGTTTAAGTTGTCCTTCCATGTCTGAAAAGCGTGTAAGAGTGCAGTCCAGATGCTTTAGAGAGGTTTGACGAGGTCGCCTTAATGACAAGAGCTTTGCCACCATTAATGAGCTGGAAAACGCGATGAAACCGTATTATTAACAACTTATTGGACTTAGTTCAGCTTAAGTGCAAAGTAACGATGATATATAGGAATTCCTTATACTTGTAACGCCAATATTTGTATGAAGGCGATAAGCCGAATTTGCTAAAAGTTTGTCAGGAAACTGGACATCGCTAAATATTCAAGCGTCTGTGACAGTTTTGTTCGGCATCGCTAAACCAGCTCTTGCTTTGTATCGTGAGGAAAAAGAGCAAAAATGTGGAATACTGTGCAGTGCCAAACAGAAGAGTTTAAATATTTCACTTGGATTTACGAAACAAGTTCAGTAACGAGTCTAGCTAGCGAGCTAAATACTTTAGATTCTGACGAGAACAATTTAAATTATGTATCTTTCTGTTATTCCGCATGAATATTTAAGTGCCCACCATTATTTATGAATTAAGATAGACAGTCGGTGATAGAACTGTCTGAATGTGTGTAATTGATTGATATTGCTCGGTCAGGTACAGGATAAAGTCAGCCGTGACAGCTAACCAGCTAATGAGCGATATGACAATCAAAATATCACAACCGATTTATCACAAACGCACTGTAAATGACCACAAACAGTCGTTCGACTCTTTAAACGGCCCACTTCTATGGTAAATTCAATCAATTTTATATCCCACAATAGTGAAGTTAGTTTCGTGAGATTTCAACAAGTGGTCTCGCCAATGTAAACCTCATTACGCATTCAAAACTCATATAAACAGGTAAGCGCGACAGCAACTTCGCAGCAAGGTAACAAATCAAACTCGGCATCAGACACTCACTGTCCTGCGGCAGGACAACCAGCGGCCAGTGATCGACCGCTGTTGTCATACGAGTCTGAGAAAATGTTTAGATGTTACTGATTCGTGAAATGCAGCGGTGAAATCTGATCGTGTAGTCCGCGTGTACTCCTTTGGACTCTCTTCTCCGTGTCCATCATCTAGATCCACCTGAACTGTGATACGCCGACTCGTGACTCCACGGTACACATTTGTTTTGTCAACTCCGAACCCTCACTCCGAGTGAAAACAAGCCGAGGAAAAAATACACAAGCCTGCCCCAAAACTGTATACCAATTTTTTTTAAAGTTGTGTCCACAAGGAGGCAGTGGAGTTCCCTTAAAGGGACACACAGCACTATTATTTATGTTAAAAGTGTCATCAAAAAATCAGAAAATGAAAACTTATGCTTCACATTTCTAACTGTTCTTATTGTAAGTTTTTTTTACAGAAAATATTTTATTCAGAAAGGGCGTAGTATTGATCAAAAGGTACAGTAAGCACTTTTACGTAGAAAAAAATGTATCGCTGGTTCCCAAAAAAGAAGAAGAAATGTTTCTTGCACAGTAAATTAGCTTATTAAAATTATTTCTGAAGGGTCATGTGACATCTAAAAAATTTAGATTTGCCAACACAGGAATACATATAATTTTAAAATGTATTAAAATAGAAAATAGCTATTTTAAATTACTAGTGCTAATTTTTTTGTAATTGTAATAATATCACAACAGTAATGTTTTTACTGAATATTTATCAAAATAAATAAATAAATAAGACTTAAAATGGCATGAAAACATGATCTGTGGGAGTTTCTAGTGAGCAATCAGCTTTGTGAAATTTAAAGTAAATATCTGTGTCTGTGACCAATACTTACTAAGCTTTGATGACTGACGATATGAAAAATTCAAAAATAGTTAAAAGTTACAAAAATAAAAGCTGAACATAAGTTCACAAATAAAAAAAAATGTTTTTAATTATTACTGCCTTGAGTTATTATTTCGGAATAAATGTAAAATGCATAAAAATCACTAACCTGATAAGATTTCGTACTTTTATTAATAGAGTATTAATTACATTGTTCATGTGAAAATAGCAAATTTTGTTTTTTAATTATTTTATGATAGTGTAGATATTGTTTACTTAACCAAGAAAATGTGACTGGGTCATAAATTCACATTTGATATATATACACACTTGATATATGTGACCTTGGACCTCAAAACCAGTCATAAGGGTCAATTTTTGAAATTGAGATTTATACATTATCTGAAAGATGAATAATTACGCTTTCCATTGATGCTAGGATGGGACAATATTTGGCCAAGATACAACGATTTGAAAATCTGGAATCTGAGGGTGCAAAAAAATCTAAATATTGAGAAAATCGCCTTTAAAGTTGTCCAAATTAAGTTCTTAGCAATGCATATTACTATTAAAAAATTACATTTTGATATATTTATGGTAGGAAATTTACAAAATACTTTCATGGAGCAAGATCTTTACTTAATATCCTAATGATTTCCGGCATTAAAGAACAATCTATAATTTTTACCCATACATTGTATTTTTGGCTATTGCTACTAATATACCCGTACTACTCATGACTGGTTTTGTGGTCCAGGGTCACATATACACACACACGTCTGCTCAAAAATTAAGGGTTAATAAGATTTTTGAATGCATTGATATATATTCTGTTCTCTTACTCCCTGCGCCAACCAGCAAGACCAGCTCGACAAGACATTCGGTGCTGCTTAGCTAAATCAGATTCTATATTAAGTAACTACATCAATGGTATCTCTTCTTTATTTTCTCTGTAGCTGCTGGAAACGTCATTCTGTTTGTGGATTGTGTTACTGGCTACAATGATAAACACTAATAAACACATTGATCAAGATGAGATGCACACATACTATAGCCAAACTAAGCACCATGGGTAAATGCTGAAACAAGGCACTGAGCTAGGTCAGACGCTGTCAATTCCAGACACATGAAGTGATATTTAAATCCACATTATGATCTCAGTAAAATAATAGAACTATATGAGAGCAATTATCACGACTGCAACAATAGCCTACACAACAGTCTGCCTTCTAGACGTCCTCTATTCATTTGACCAGGACAGTACTATTGACCCAGAAATCTTCTTCCGTTGAACATATTTGCTCAAGGCTCTGGGCTATCACACCATCCCCAGTTTTGTTTGAAGGCATGTGTATACATACGCAACACTTGTTCAATCTATAGTTCCTTTATACTTAAAGAAGATCTCCATTGTGCAAGTTCTAAGAAACTCAACATTATGAGCATAAGAGAAAAGAGAGAAGCATGTGAGAAAAAAATATCAAAGTAATTGCATCATTAACACCATAGGACTAGGGTTTGAATAAGTGAGCACTATTGAATCATCCCAACATCCTCAACGCAGTTTCTGTGGGAATGTGCTTCAGGCGACCCAAGTTTGAATCTGGATTTGTGGTGGTAAAAATTGTGGATGTAATTACTTACAGTTGATTCTGTGATCAGTAGAATTGGCTTACTATATTTGTATAAAATTGGTACTGTACAGTACACTTTTATTGACTCAATTAGTACCAGTTTTATTTTAATCATATTTATATACTATTGTAAAGGGACAGTTCACCCAGAAATGAAAATTCTGTCATTAATTGACCTATCGATATCCAAGAGCTGTGCCTTGTTTATGAGCAGAGGAATGCACACATATGCATCATGCTACTCTTGATATTGGCAGCAGATGGTGACGCGGGGAAATGAAGTTGTCGTTTTTGTTTTGTTTGCGCATTATTATAGTTTAGTAAAATTACAGTTGAACCACTGATGTCACATGGACGATTTTAACAATGTCCTTACAACATTTCTCAGTCTGGGAACATTCAGTTACATTGCTGTCTATGGAAGGTCAGAAAGCTCTCAGATTTAATCAGAAATATCTTAATTTGTGTTATGAAGATGAATGAAAGTCTTACAGGTTTGGAACGACATGAGGGTGACTAATTAAGGACAGAATTTTCATTTTTGGGTGAACTATCCCTTTAATATTTTTGATTAGATTTTAATTTTATATTTTCAGTTTCCATTTTAATTTCAGTGTAAGTTTTAGTGATTTTGTTATGAGCTTGTCATTTTTTTCTTTTTTTTATATTAGCTTAAATTAATATTTATTCAGTTGTTTTTATTAATAGTAGTACTTCAGCTTAAAGGGATAGTTCGCCCATTTAAGACATGAAGTTGTATGCAATCCTTACCAGCACTATAGTGTATATACGCTGACCCACTCTGTGGTCACCTCCCTGGTCAGAGTTCTGGCCGCTGGAAGTTTTTCAAGAAAGTAGTCCCGGTTAGTTTCCGGGGCCTCAAAACTGTGCGTTTTTACGTGAAAAAATTATATGCGTTTCAAAGCTTGA
>JAHKKF010508078.1:0-10619 GCA_019740295.1 Labeo calbasu
TGTGTGTGTATATGTTAGAATTAATGTCAGAACACAATCACTAACATCAGTTATTCCTGTGCATTTTCCTACATGTATTTCAGATCCGATTCCTACAAAAGTTTCAGTAACAGAGGGAGATTCCGCCATTTTAAAGCCTAATATTGGTGATATAGACATGTATGATGTAATAGAGTGGAAGTTTGAAGACAGAAGCAGTCCCATAGCTCAAATCAACAAACAAAATGGTAAAAACCCCTCATATGATGAAACTGATGAGCAATTCAGAGACAGACTGCACCTGGATCAGACCGGATTTCTGACCATCACAAACACCAAAACCACAGACTCTGGACTTTATAAACTACAGGTCATAGGAACAAACATAGCGATCAAACACAGGAAGTTTCGCATTACAGTCAACGGTGAGTAGATCAGCGTTCTAGAAGTAATATTTCTTTGTGCAAGTCATTTTTATGTTTGTAAGTAATGGCTTAAACAGACAAACCTTGAACTGATTGAATATTCAAATAAACACAAGATGCTTGGCACAGGATTTATTTTAAAACTGTCTTTTAAAAAATGTCTCTCTCTGTCCATTACAGAATCGGGTCTGTCCACAGGCAGTATCGTTCTGATATGTGTGTGTGTTATTGGATTGATCTTGGCGGTGGTTGGGTTTTTCATTTGCAAAAGACGACGATCACAACAAGGCCAGTATTAACTTTGCATGCATGGCCAGTAATAACCAAAGTAAGAATTTTATCAAAGAGTTTTGAAATTAACATAATGATTTACTGCATTGTTTAATGACATCCGTGATTGTTTCAGACATTATTTACAGTATTTCACTAAATGACAGCAGAATAATACTTGACTTATTTTGAGATCTGGGTTCGATTTTACATTTTAGGCAGAACATTTAGGCATGACTTTCACCTATGCAAAAACTTTATGCTTTATGTCACCTTTTCTTACTCTTTCTGTGTTCGGTTTCAGGTGGAGATAAAGGGAATGAGGTACAGGATCGATTAAAAAGCAGTTCAGAGCCTCTGTAACAAACAAGATGTGGATGAATCAACCTGTGTGCTGAATTGTGATAGAAAATAGAAAAATAGAGAATATGCTTACATATCTTGTACATTCGCTGGAACAGTTTGCACTACATGCTGATCAATGATCTTATTACTTTATAGTACACTTTTTTTTTTTTAAGTATACACAATGTCATACCATTTATTTTAAAGTATATATGATATTGTACCTATTACTGATACATATATAATCATGGTGGTTGGTGGGACTGTTGACTGCAGCTTCAAAGGTTTTAGGTGGATATACTTTAGATCACCTTGCATCAGCAGGTGTCTTTTAATTACGTTTTCCTTAATGACTTGATTAAATGCTCTTTTTTCATGGTTTAGAGGGGATTATGAAAGGAGATTGTGTGATTAAATGCTTTCTTCAGAAGTGCAGAAGACTTTAAAAATATAAGGGATGAGCCTATTTTTGTGGTAATAATGACCTTTTTTTGTTGTTATAGAAACGATGTGCCTCATTTTTGCTATAATTGATTTTAAGACTTATATTTTACTGTTACTCTGATACTATGTTTACATGGAGACAGACTGGTGAATAGTGATTTGAGTGTTGAATGTTGCACTTTTTGTTTGAAAAATTGAGATTTGTAAGTAATATGAATGCCAAAGTTATTGCGCTTATTGTAAATCCACTGAATTAGCTATTTATTTTTTCTTTATTTGTTTGTTTGTTTTTTCTTTTTATGTTGCTGCTAGGCTGTAACTGAAAATCACAGTATCTTGATGCCTTTTTTTTGTATATTGGGAAAGATTTGGAATAATAAAGAAGGAAAATATATGCAGCAGCTTTAATCATAAAACATGCCTTTTCTCTGGAATTTTTATAGCGTTTATTTAACATGATAGGCTGTTCTGCAATCAATGTAACATTTTGTTCTTTATTTTTATGTGTTCCATCTTTTGCTTTATTCTGTCTGGGTTGAGGTTGTTTAAACTTTTAGAGAACACATTCTTAGAACGTAAATTTGAAAAAAAAAAATATAACTGTCAGTTTCAGAACAAACAGTGGAAACATCTGTTGGTCAAAAGGTAGGTACAAGAGGAAGTGGTACTTAGGTGGTCGATGCTGCCGTTCCGGTTGTTGTGTTCACAAATGACTCGATGCCTTTGGAAGTCTGCTGAGCTAGATCTCAAACCACCTTAACCAGATTTAACAGTAGCAGTCACTATGCGGCGCTGTAAGCTACTCCATAACAGAACGTGCTGCTGCCTACATCAGATGTTATTCAGCATTTTTTCCCCATCAAAAAGCAAACGCACAGGTTTTTCCTTTCCGCACAGACATCGTTATGAAAAGTCATTAATGAATCTTTGTCTCTGTGTCGGTTTTCAGTCAAGTCTTTAGTTTGTAATTCTCTGTCAGTTCGGCAGCGGCTAGTAAACCACACACCCTGATTCAGAAACGATTGCTCCATCTAACCAGATTTATTTAAATAATCGCCGTAGTAAGCTCAACATTTTCCGGGGTGTTCAGAAGTATGAAGAAGCTAATTGTGCTCGTTTTCTTGTTTTTCGCTGATGGTAAGTCGCTTAATTCTGTTTTTTTCCTCACTTTCGTTTCACTGGAAACAGGAAGTGGAGTGCATTTTTTGACATTTAAAATATTTAAGAACGACTTTACTGCAGTCATGTAAACACCTTAAAATGCGTCCATAAATGCATCGACACGATAAATTTGGTTTCCCGATCTATCACATGTGTTTTGCATGTAGGCTAGTCAGTTTGCGTGTGTTTACGTTACGGCGTCGTGACGTCGTTGATGCATGATTCATGACCTGTTGGTGTTTACACAAACCATTAAAAACTAACATGTGAACCATTTAATTGAGCTGATATTTGTTGTGTGTGAAAACACTTTTATTTACCTGCTTAATTAAACTAAAACAATGAAATAAGATTTTCATCTTTCTTCTTCATCTTTGCATTTTTGTTACCTAGCTATGACAAATCCAGTTGTTTACAACTGTAGTTTATTCATTAGGATTTTTGGTCAAATTTGGATTCTTGCATTGCTTTCTATATTGACGTATTGTCTGGTTGTTAAGTTAGTTTTTAATTATTTTAGCAAGCAACATTTAAAAGTCAGTGCTCTGAATCAAATCTGTGTTATAAAAATGGCATAAACTAATGGTATATTTGTTCTCCAGGTGTGTTTGGTTTTGAGACAGATGGTGTGAAGTCAATATCCGTGATGGAGGGAGATTCTGTCACTCTACACACTTGTCTTATTCAAATACAAAATTATGACATGGTGCTGTGGAAGTTTGAAAACACACTCATAGCCCAATTCGACAAAACTTCCCAAACATTCTTGACAAAGGATGGTAACGATGGGAGATTTAGAGATAGACTCAAGCTGAACTCTGAATCTGGATCTCTTACTATTAGGAACATAAGAACCAACCACTCTGGAATTTACAAAATGGACATGATCAGCACGAGTGGATCCTCAAACAAGAGATTCAATGTGACTGTAATTGGTGAGTAGTGTAATAATGGTACTAGAAATTAAAATAAAAATAAATAAATAAATAAAAAAATGTTTATAAGATGTGGAATTAACTTAGTAGTTAATGTGCAGATGAGAAATGGTTAATTTTAGGGTTTACATGCAAATAAAAAGAATTCAGTTGAAAATGAAAAAATATGAAATATTTTTGATTAATTAAAACAATATTTTTACATAACGTATAGTGTGTATTGACAATACCATACACACATGACAAGAAGCTCTGATGACAGTGAAGGAAAGTTCAAGCAAATTTAAGCAAATAGACAGATCTTACCCAGATTTTTCCATTCCATTGAAACTCTGTCCTGGTAGTGAAGATGTAATCCGTATGTAAAAGAAGGCCCCATCACGATCAGCCTTGAAATGGCTCACTATAGGATTGCACGCTTCATTTCCTTTGTTTGGCCTTCAAACTCTCACTCTTTTTTTGTCATGTGACCAGCCAACCCACTCCCATATTAGGAATCCCACAGTTTGGCAGTTTTTGGCCCACGTTGTAGTAATTAGGTGGTCTGTTTCCTATATATTATGCAAATATATCCAAGGCAAGTTGTCACATGTTTTGTATACTGAACTTTTCTACCTTTATAAATTGCAATACCACATCTAAGAGGTTAGTTTGAAATTTATTATGTGAAGTAGTTCATAATCTTTATAAATTTTAAACTAGTATTTGGTATTTAAAATATATCTTTTACACACATTGTTTTCATGTCAGCTTCTATGCTAGTTGTAGTACAAATAGTACAAATAATCAACTCTGAAACTCTTTCAGGTGTGTTTGATCCAGATGCAGATAAAATAAAGCCTATGTCAGTGATGGAGGGAGGGTCTGTCACTCTAAATACTGGTGTTAAAGTACAGAAAGACGATCTGATGCTCTGGAAGTTTGGACGAGCCACCAAAGGCTGCGTATATAATCCACTTCATCATGTCCCATGTGAAAGTGATGTGACTGACATCGCTAAAATTGATGGAGAAACCCGTGAGGTCTCATTAGATGCTGGTGACAGTGAGATGTTTAATAACAGACTGAAAATGAGCAAACTGACCGGATCCCTGACCATCATAGATGCCAGACCTGAGCACTCTGGGTTTTATATGCTACAGATCAGTAATAACACTGGGACCAAATACAGGAGATTCAATGTTACTGTTAATGGTGAGTATAACGTGCAATTTTTAAAATTAAAAAATATACATTACATTAAATTGTCTTTTGTCTAATTGTAAATTGTGTGTGTATATACATATATATGTGAGGTTTCCCAACATTGTGCTTTACAACATTTCTTTTAGCTGTTACGAAATCCCACCCACATGTAGTTTGGATGTCAATCGCTATAGTGCTTTTGTTGATAGTGGCGGTTTGGTGCTTGGCCACAGGCTTTAAAAACTGGCGCAACAGGAATGGTAAGTAACAGAAATGTAAATCTTTGGAACTGATTTCATTTTAATGTTTTTTTTAGGTGTAATTATTGTTATAATAGGCTATTACATATCATACATATACAATGTCATAGTAAAGATACTCAAGTGATGGCAAATAGATACCACTGAGATGCATTTGACAGGGTTTATGTGGTTTTACCTTCATTCCTAGTTTTGTTTAGGAGACTGGGATCATATAAGTGCTGTCAATCTACAGGGGCGCAGGAACCGGGTGAGTGTTTCCTTCAGATAACACTGAGCTTCCTGTGCTTAAGTGTGAACATAATTAGTGTAAAAATTGACTTCATTATTTCTCATTGTCAAAATGTTGTTCAGTTGAAGTCTGCCCTTGTTTAACCAATGTTTGTTAATAAAAACAGAACTAATACCAAAAACAGTGATAGAGGGAGAACCTGTCACTCTCAACACTAATTGTAATGAGCTACAGAGAGACGATGTGGTTAAGTGGAAGTTTGGAGGCAATGTCATAGCAAAAATCAGCAGGACAGCCAATAAGATCTGTCAGAAGACTTATGATGGTGCTGATGAGAAGTTCAGAAACAAACTGGTGCTGGACAGTAAGACTGGATCTCTGACCATCAGGAACACCAAAACTGTAGATTCTGGAGAATATGAACTACACATTTCCATCAGTGGAATAGGGGAGTTATACAAAAAATTCAATGTTTCTGTCATTGGTGAGTAGCTTAGATTTTCTTGTATGTCATTATTAGGATGCACTTTATGAATTTTGACCTCTTGTGTTTTTGTGTAATAGGACAACAACATGATGTCTTTACATCATCTGTGATTATTCTGTGCTTTCTTATAGATTCCAGTAAAAACATACCAACAACTGAGTCAGTTGAGTCTCCCTTGATGAGTAAGGAGAGTTGTAGCAGATCCAATATCGAGTTGGTCTGTCAACATTGAAGGGAAACATGTCATATATGCTGTTATTTGCCTTTAAAACATTTATGAATGACCAAGAACAGACTATGTGAGAACCGTTATGTACTGTATACATTATATGTGCACCACAATTGTGTTTCTCTGACTGGTGAATATATTTCTGAGAATATACACTATATAAAGTGCAATTGGTAAATGTGAATATTGTTTTTGTACATATCCTTGAGCTTGTGTGTTTACAGACATGCTTTTGCTTAAATAATCATTTTATTTACTTATGTCTACCACTGTATTTTTAATTGATATACCTCTTTTGTGAATGTATAACTGACTTAATTGTATCTATAAATGCACTTCGTATGACTGTTTGACCAAATAATAATAGAAAACACTACTGCTTTTGCACTGCTATTATGAAACACTCAAAATACAGCACTGATGCTCTATTCTTTGAACATTTGCTGCTCAGTAAATAACTGTAGAGGAGAAAATGGCATTAATTTTAAATTTACATTTGTGATTTGGTGCTTTGTGTCTTTTTTAGTTGAAAATATATATGTATCATAACTCTAAAAACATAAATTCAATCTTGACTATTTTTAGTTTTGGTGTTTTCTGTCAGTTTGTCATGTGATCAGATCTGATTCTGAAATCTTAAACGTGATCTGGATTAATTATACTCTTGAAACTGATTTGTTGCTGGTTTATATGCTCTTAATGGAAATGCTGGTTTTGTTTTTACTTTAACTGCTTTTAAATCTACAAAATATGTAAATGAGAATTATGATAAAAGTAAAAAGTTAGCTGTCTTTACAAATGATTTTGTATCATTGTGTCAGTTTGTTAACTAATTTATACTATCAATACGCAGTTTATGAAGATATTTGTCTTTTTGACCTAGCCTAGATTTACTTTTAGACACTTCTTTGAGATTGCATGACGTAGTACAGTAATATGCCCTTATTCGCAGAAGCCACGTGACTTGGTAGGTTTGTCTCGAGTCCCTCATCAGTACTCTGATTCACTGTCGTCATTCAGTCTGGATGTGTTAAGAAGCGGCGTTAAAATGCGGAACCTTTCTCTCCTTTTGTGGGTTTTATTATTCGTGGACGGTGAGTCAGTTTTATTTTAATAAATCAAACACTTTCGGTTTCAGTAGGCTATGAACTGGAATCAGATAATACACATTTGCTATTATTCTTTTATATCTCTAGTGTTTCGTTACTTTGTAACGATATTCACTTTTCTATAAATTGATGCTGTGATGAGTCGCACTATGAATAATGACACATGACATTTTTTGGGTAAATTGGTTGTGCACGTGTGTGTTTAGTAGTGAAAACTAGAGGGCGCTGACGGCCTGCATTAATCTGTGCATAAAACTGACAACACCACAAACGCATAAGTAGAATAGAACAGAAAAAGTAATTTAGGGTTTGTCAGTTATTGTAGCCGTCAGTCGGGGATTTAGACATAGCACAAAGCTGTTATCAATATAAATGAACTTGTTATTGTTAGGCGTGATAATCATGTTTATTGCTTCAATAAACCGGAAATAATAAACACGCCCTTGATATAAACCACTTTGACCGCAATTTTCAAACTCGTAGCCTAATTATCTCCCTTTTTCTTTGAAGTGCTTTACTGAATGATGTTGTAACAGTAGGTGGAGTGGGTTTGAATTACTGCGGTAATCAAAATAGCTTCTTCAGAATAATTATGCCACCTCAACCCCAATTTGAAACCAGTAGAACAAATACAAAAGTTGGAACCAGTGTTATGCCGATTTCTGACCCCCGTCAGATTACTACCCTCGTAGTATTGGTAGGTTTGGGGTTAGATGTGGGAGGGGTTAGGATTATGTTGGGGTTAGGGTTAGGCAAATTAGTAAACACGCCCTTGATATAATCCAAATTTTAAACTCGTACTTATCGCTCTTTTCCTCTTAAGTGCTTTACTGAAAGATGTTGTAACAGTTGGAATAGGTTTGAATTACTATGGTAATCCAAATTACTTCTTATCCCACTCAACCCCAGTTTGAAATCAGTAGAAGAGATGCCAAAGTTGGCCTCACAATGTGCTTAATGTAACCTCGACACTGTGCAATATTTTGTTTAACATTTGTGTGTCCAGTATATGCATATAAAAGTCTGGTCAAACATAACATAGCTATTCTGTCCTTTGACTTCTATTAACATAATTGTACGTCCATTTATAAGGCAGTTGTGAAAGTACTTTCTTAGGTTTTTTCCCTGTAAACCACACACATCAAGACACACACATTTTCACACATCAGGAGGCTGATGGTTATATGGTGATTTTACTTGTTTATACAATCATAAATATTTCAATCTTATTTTTATTTTATTTATTTATTTTATTGTAATTATTGTAAATGCCTTTTATGTTGGCAGAATATTGAAGCATTAAAGTTTTTTTTCTTTGTAGAATTATGTACACGTCTCGCAATCACTTTTGCTGCTACTTTAGATTGTTTGAAAATTTAATGTCGTAGATAAACACTTAAGGCACTTTTTTTTTTTTTTTTTTTTTTTACTCAACATTACTGTATAAGTTTAATCTTGCTCTTTGCAAAACCTGTTTCTCTTTGTTCTTCAGGTGTGTTTGGTTCTGCTGAAGTTACAGTGTCAGTATCAGTGATGAAAGGCGATTCTGTCACTTTACACACTAATCTTTCTGAACTACAGAGTGATGATATAATAGACTGGATGAGTGAAGATGGCGTTATCATAGCTAAAATTGAAAACAAGAAAATCTCAGAAAAGTATGTTCTTGAATTCAAAGGCAGACTAGAGCTGGACAGTCAAAACGGATCTCTCACCATCAGAAACATCACAGCTGAACATAAAGGACTTTATAGACTAGATATCAGGGGCGGACATCAACAATCCATGAGATTCAATGTTACTGTTCGTGGTGAGTAACCCAAGTCGTTTGTGTGATTTATTATTATTATTTATATTTTTATTAAAAGATCACAGTTTTTATCTTGATAGCAGGGATGCACCGAAATTTCAGCCGCCGAAAATTATCGTCCCAGTAGTCTTCAGAGCTTATGGTTTCAAGCTCCTTCTAGCTGTCATCACTGCGCGTTGTGACGCTCCTCTCAGTGTGCGTTCCGCTGAGTTGCTCACGCCCTATGTGGACGCTTCACTCTTATGATCACTGGAGGAGCAAAGTCCGCTCAAGTAAGGCGCCGACAGGAAATTTCTAGTATAGCCTACTTGTTCCTGTTTGCAATAGCGCTACTGTGCTGTAACACGGCAACCCTGGTAAAATGACGCTACCCTCTCGTTCACGGATCTGCTCCCCGATATGCTCTGCTCACATGCTCTGATGATAATAATAGCTTTGTAGGACTAGGCCTATACATTATTTGGATAATTAGTCAAAAAAAAAAAATAAATAAATAAATAAATAATTGATTCTGTTGCCTTGAACTGAAAAAATAAATAAATAAATAAATAATATATATATATATATATATATATATATATATATATATATATTCATATTTCATATATTGTGTTACTTTCAATAAAAGTGAGGTTATTTTACTGGCTTGCATTTAAAAAAAATCATTATCATTAAAATTAGAGTTATATTAAAAGTCTTACAAAATTACTTTAGAATATTTAATAAAATAATAAATAATTATTACAAAGCATTTTCGGTTTTGAATTTCGGCCAAGTGCATCCACAGGAACACGTACACACATATAAAAAAATACTGTATATGCACAATTATGAATAATATAGATCAAGGCATATAATATGCATTATTAAGGAAGTTCCTGCAGTTGGAGGGATGCAGATGGATGCCTATAACTGATTAATCACAAAATTCATAAAGCTAAAAGCACAAACAATAAGGAACATACAGCTGAACTAAGTGAAATTGTACTGCCTTTTGTTTATTGTACATTTCAAACAATAAAAAATGCAAGTTATTACAATCGAAGACATAAGGTGTGTTGTGTTATTTCCTGATTGGCTGAAATGCAGATAACTAATTTTGAGCTCAAGGACCTTTATATAATCGGATGTTGTATAGCAATGTAGATTTAATATGTAATTATTTATAATAGTGTTAGAGAAAATTACAGTTTTCTGTGAGTTTAGAACCTAGTGTCTGAATAGCAACCATTTTTTCCCGTTACAAATATTTTTATTGGTAAAACACCTTGAGTGAAAAGTTGAAAAATTATTATTTGAGCATGATAAAGGATGTTCCAAAGAGCATCTTAAGCTTCAATGACCATCATGTTAGTCACATTATCAGCAACATTCATTTGATTTTTTTTTTTTTTTTTTTTTTTTTTTTTTTTATCAGAATCTTTTAGTGGTTTCCATTTTTTAATGTAATACCTTATCTCCAGGTTTAAATAAAATATTTTTTGAAAAGATTTTGAAAGATTTTTCAATGTGATCACCGTCTTTTATAGTATATATTATCTTGAAAACTGCTTACAGGATTCTAAAATCAATCTCTGTTCTAAATTCCTATTTGTTCTCCTCATGTGTTTGTTGTTGAGACAGATGATGTGGAGTCAGTATCAGTGATGGAAGGAGATTCTGTTACTCTACACATTGGTGTTACTAAAATATGGAGAGATGATCAGATTCAGTGGAAGTTTGGAGATGAAGTCATCCCTATTGCTCGC
>JAHKKF010508091.1:0-12883 GCA_019740295.1 Labeo calbasu
GGGCCTGAACAGTATGATGTCATACTGCTCAGAAAATCAAAACAGCTTGATAATTAAGACTGTTTAGGTTTTTTGGGGATTAAAAAAATGAGTGAATGGATTTTAATCATTGTAGGGTGGCTGTGTCCACACATTGCTAAGACACATTTATATGCAAACACCATGTAAAACTAAATTTTGCATTCTATGTCTATTTGTATTCTAAGTCGGAAGAATTTGAACGTCAGAGTAAATTTTATTTATTTTGTCTTCTGGGAAACATGTAAGTATCTTTTGTAGTGTCTAAAAGGCAGTACTTCCTTCTGTTCAAAAGTTTACACCCGCCGTGCTTAATGTATCTTTTTTTTTCCTTTAGAAGCATCAGTGAGTGTTTGAACTTTCTGCAATAGTTGCATATGAGTCCCTCAGTTGTCCTCAGTGTGAAAAGATGGATCTCAAAATCATACAGTCATTGTTGGAAAGGTTTCAAATACAGAAAAATGCTTAATTTATATAGTTGTGTGTAGATTACAAACTTGTAATATAATCTAATGCTTCTGCATTGTTTTGCCAACAACGATTTATGAAAACATTTATGAGCAATTCACATTGGAAAATAAACATTACGAACTACATAACCTGCACTCTATTTGTTACCACAATTCAAAAACGAATCTGAATTGGTACACAACCCTCTAGAAATGCACACGTAAGCCAGTGAAGGAGATAGTGGAGGAGATGGTCCACACAAGGCCTCCACACTAACTGGTTATCACACTAACTCATGACAAAAATATTGGTTCGTCCGTTCTGGGGAAGCTGTCCAGAAAATGCAACAGCTGCAGAAATAGGATATTTCATTACAGCATGAGAATGTGTGTAATAGCGGAAACTGGCGATGGGATGAGAGAGGAAGATGGGAGAAGTAAGGGAGGCAGAAAATGAGAGAATGAAGAAGGGGGTGGCAGACAGACCCCCCCCGAACCCTCTGCTGTATTTCATGTTTCATTGAGGCTTTCCATCTGTTTCACCGCTTCATTTGAAAAGCTGTCATACAACTTGATTTAAATCCAATCGGTTAGAGTGGCATCGGTGTGTGTATGCTGTGCTTCCCCAGGAAAACAAAATACATTTCAGGCACAACAGTCAACCGCAGACCTCTATAAAATCTGTGAGACAATATTTCTCACAGTCAGACACACACACATTTACTAGCTTTATCTAAATGAGAACAATATATTTATATTATTTTTATAGCTAACTGTAATCACAAGTAAACCTTAAAACCTAAAAAAACATTATTTATGAATTTATTTATAAACTAATTATTAATAAGCACATTCCCGTATGTCCCTAAAGGAATGTCAGATTTAGTTAATTTCTTAGTACAAATTTGTCCCCAAAGAATAATTAAGTAAACACACACAAACATTCCCCACACACAGAGCACCTTTCACACAAAAACACACACACATTTGCAAATCAGCAAGTTAGGAAATGTCCATCTTGGCATGGAAATGTGAGACTTGGATAGTTTACTGACTGTATTGCTTTTTCTCATTTCAGCTCTCATTAACTGCTGGTGTCGTATCAGATGAGATCTGTTTACTCTAATCAGAGCTGAGGTTCAGCCCTATTACTCACCGAAATCAAATCAGCCTGTAAACACAGCAGTACAGTACCTCATAAATGGCAGTGTGTTTAATTATGTTACTTTGTTTGTGAACGTACAGATGCTGTCTCAACTTTCATGCAGCCACATATGGCGTTGATTAATTAATCTCTCCCTCTCCCGTTCTTTGTAATTTCCTCATTCTTCCTGTGCTTAACACCTGTCAAGAGAATCTGAACCCTCATCTGACAACCTCAATACAAGATGGCACATGGACACGGACGGCACCCTCGCAGAGCGCGGGCAAAGTCGGACGAGCGGGCAAACAAACATAGTGTATTCGCGTTTTCTGCCAGAAGCAGATTTTCCGGAGTATCCTTTCGAAGTCTGAGTGCAGAAATGCAGAATAAACAAAACTACAACAGATGTCCAGTGCAAGGAAAGATGGCCAGAATAGATCGTCTCTCTAATTGATCCATTTATCATGAAAATGATCGGTGCAGTGAAAAGCTCAGATGGAAGTTGTCGGTGGAGCACACACGGCCTGAGGGGGTGCGGCCGTTTGGCAGGTTATTGAGAGTCATTAGAGTGTCTGAAACAGCAGGAGTTCCCACCGCCCTCCTCTGCTCCCCACAAAAGTTTCCCGTCATACTGAGATTGTGAGCCAGAGGAGTTTAACCAAATCTACGTTCAGGTCCACATCTGGAATCAGGAGTAGTTCTGCATTTCATTTTCTCAATCTAATCTCTAAATAAGTCTAATCTAGTTCTTGCTCTCCATTCTTCCTCTAAACCCACACACAAATCTCTCAATTTCCTCTATTTTTAATAACTTTAAAAACATTCATTAGATGGAGGTGGGCCTTTTCGGTAAACAACCACCTAGTGATTTCATAGCAAACTTATTGTGCCAAACACCTTAGCAATCACATAGAAACACTCTGGCAACCAGCCATGGAAGCATCTTAGATTTGCACAAGCCAGAAACAAATCTTACTTTACCTTCAGGGCTCAACAGTACGGATTTGCGGTCAGGTCAGTAGTTTAGATTTTTAACTAGACCTGGAAATGTTTTCAATACCCCAAGGGGACCAAAAAAAAAAAAGTTACATTTTTATGAATTTGAATTTGTAATTTCACAATATTCACTATTTTAAAATGATCATTTTAAATGTATATTTTTTATATTTATTACTTCATTTATCCACCTTTTTTTGAATGCGTTAGTCTCGCCGTCTGGAATGGTACTTTACATTTCTGGTCTCTGGTGTTTGTAGTCAAATTAACATATTTTCAGAGCTGATAATATAACGTTAAACCTGCACACATTTTTATATTTTATATTGAAAGAGTTGATCTTTTTTACCCCGTTTTAACATGGATTTCTATGGAACACGAAAGCACCAAAACGGAAGTTAGAATTCATGATGGCACTGCTCACGGGTTACTCAGAAAAAAGGTGGATATTACCATTTAATGTTTACAAAAAAGTCTTATGTTCACTAAAGCTGTATTTATTTGATCAATAATACAGAAAAAAACTGTAATATTGTGATTTATTAACATTTTAAAAAGCTATTTTTATATAGTTTATTTTATTTATTCCTGTGATGGCAAAGCTGAATTTCCAGCAGCCATTAGTTAAGTTTTCAAAGCACATGATTCTTCAGAAATAAATGTAATTATGTAGATTTTATTCTGTTGAATATATCAGTATTTAGTGCCCAATGCTAAGGACTTTTTTCTACTGGCACGATGTGACTTTTACTTGCCCTGCCAACATTTTCACTGACCCTGCCACAAAAAATAAAACAGTTGTTGTTATTGTTGTTTTTGACAAATGTTATCTTGTATTCTAATCAACAAGCTTATATAACTCCAACATTTTAAATATCAGTTAAATTGGACTGATATTAGGAAATAAATTGGAAATACATGTTTCGATATACATTTCTACAAAATTGAAAAAACGTACCAATATGTACAAATCACTGCAGCTTCCAGTTGAAATGAACACTAGAGGCAGTAAAACTCAAGTTTTATTCCTTTTCACTTGAAGGATTTACAAGTGCAGAGTTTTGATTAATAAAGCCTAATTTTTTTCCACAATTTCTTGCAGAATAGTATGTTATGACTTCAAAACATTTTAATATCCTGTGTAATTTGAAAACTGATACTTTTGAACATTGTCATCACATAGGCATTGCACTTAAATGATGAAGAGTTCCTGTACGAACCCCGTGAAACTACAGTTCGACAAAACAGCTCAAATCCGCATAAGAAAGTTAAAATAGCACGGCTGCCTCAACAAATGTGTTCTTATATCACTTTTGCATTAGTTTACACTATTAGGTAGGTTTAGGGTTGGGTTTGGTGTAGGGAATATTTCCAACCTGACAGAGCATTAACCTTTAGCGACACTCCCCGGATATTTAAGCTCTGAACAGTCGTAATACATACCTCAAGCAGCATGATAAAAATGCAGTAATACGTGCCTGTACCAACATAATAAAAACGTGCCACGGTCACGTATTGAACGTAAGGTAAATTTTACAATTCTCGATTCCAATTTCGATACCACAGCAAAAACAACTAGCCTAAATATAAAGTACAAACATTATTAAGATATAACCAACTGTTTTCGAGGATACTCACCAAGATGGATATTTAGATAATTTTAAGTAATTAAAAAAAAAAACTTATTATTTAATTTATCCACCTTTTTCTGGACGTAGAAGTCTCGACCGACTGGAACAGTGCTTTACTTTTCCTGTCTCTGGTGTTTCTAGTCAAATTAACATATTTTCCGAGTCGATAATATAACGTTAAACCTGCGCACATTATTATATTCAGTTATACTGAAAAAGTTAAAACTCTGCGTGAACACACTGTATGGAGTTGTTATTCATTCCATCTTGCAATTAAATGCTTAAAAATCTCTTGAATGTTCATTTTGGCAAGGTGTATTTATCCATTAAAGTGCAAGAAGAAATAAAAGAGACCTCAATTCGGTGTTCAAGCATTGTCTGCGCCGTGCCTCTTTATATGTGCGCTGTACTGAATGTAGTTGTCTTGCGCGTCTTCTTGTATTTGAATGTGTTAAAATCGCTTGAATGTTTAAATTTGCAAGGTTTAAAAATATATGCAAATGCTAAACTTTTGTGACCACACACCAGTAGCCCAATTGGGCCAGTGACAAATCAGTCAACTGTCCCGGGCGGCTTTCATGCTGTCATGCTCCTTATTGTCAAGCCCTGCAGTATTATGTATTTAAAAATTATTTTACAAATCTTTATTACTCTATACATTTTTCACACATATAAAAGTATGTTTTCATCAAATGTTGCTGAAATGTATGTAGTCATTATAATTTATCAGGAAACTCCAAGAGTAATTCATTAGAACTTATGATATAATCATAATAATCCATCCTTTCGTACTGATGCTACCAAGTCACTCTATCACAAGCCATTCTTGCTACTTGAAAAAAAATCAATGTTAGCCAGTTATTTTAACTGACAAGTTTAAAATGTCAACAAGCATAATTGACAATAATAGCATTTGCCCTGGGCGAGCAGTTTCTTCTTATTGTTGAAGAGGCATTTAGGTATGTGATAATAGTCACCCTCTATACTGTAAACAGAGTTTGATCATTACTTGCTAATAATATTTACAGTAAAGCCATAAATATCTCACAGATGATTCGTTACACCTTATTTCAGCATGTGAGTCTGCACATTCCAAATAAATGCTTTCCCTCTCTCTTTTATAGTTTGTCATACTCCACATTTAATGAGCTCACAGTAGTTTCTGATTACAAACGTCTCCTGCGTGTTCAAACCTCAGCCATGCACTGCAGACAGAGAAAGAGTGTGTGTGATAACTTCATTTTTAATGGAATCATGATTGAAGAAATATCAAGTGAAAAAAATCAATGACGATATTCCCTGAAAGATGTGAGGCGGAGTGGGAAAATGTCACAGGCGACGGCTAATGAAGGGAAATAAGTTAGATAAATTATTTAAAGGTTGTCATTAAAAAATGTCCAGAAAGAACAGAGGGTTGATACTAGAAAGGTCAGAGCGATGAAGGAGAGATTCATTAACCTCAGTCCACCTCAACCATGCAATTATCACTGCGACTGATCTCTCTCTCTCTTCCTCTCTCACTCTATAAGGTGTTACAGCAGAAAAACGCAGCTCAGATTGCTTCTCAAAGAGAAACAGGACTTTAAAAAGACTATGTCCTGTCCTCTTCTCTTCTTCATCATCAAACCAGAAACAAACCAGCCTTGAGCATTCCATACTGGCCTAAGCTAGATCCTCCATCTTGAGGTTCTCCATCAACACTGCTTGGTTTAGAAAGAAGAAAGGGAATAAGAAAGTCTTTTATTTTCCCTACAACTTGCTCCCTCTCTCTTTTATTAACTCTCAGGGGTTAGTCTTACATGCGTGTGAGACTGTTTTACGTCTGGATCAAATTCTAGAGGTTTGGGGAAGTGTTCCCAGCGCAGGAATGTTCTCTGGCATCCCTGCTCAACCCAGGGAATTGGGCTCTAATTGCCAGGCCGTTCTGCTAATTCTTTATTTGTGGGTCAGGGGCCAGCTGTGGGCCTGGGGGCATTGAGCTGTGGTCAGCGCTCACCAGGCCAGACGCACATTCTGAGGAAATTCTTGTTTTTATTATATTCTTCTTTTTTGCCCGTTCTCTTTTTTTACTCTCTCTCTCTCTCACACAGAAAACAGGAAATGAAAGTGAAACACAGGATGGGTGGGCCATGGTATAAATTTGAGTCATGTTTCAACTGTTTTTGTCCAAAAAGGGTCCAATCTTAACAAACAGAACATTATCAAAACATTTTTTGGGCATTTTTTCCCCTGGAAATAATTCTTACTCTCTTTCCTTCTCTCTCTATTCAGTGTGTTTTATTGGTCTAACAAAATACAGTGGAGATCAAAATTAGAGAACAACCTATAATTTTCTAAATTTCAAGGCCACTGCTAAGTATAATTTGAAGTCACAGGAGTAGAAGGGCAGTTTTTAAGCATATTTTATAAAATAATTGTATTCTGAAGCACAGTATAAAAAACTTAAATGAGATACTTGAAAATTAGAGAACACTTACAGATACCTCCAAGTTATTGGTGTTAATCTGGCACCTGGTGCTAATTTCATTTAATTATATGACAAACCCTATTTAACTAGAAGCATTCCTCCAATTTTCACTGAAATTGTAAGATGGTGGGCCACTCTAAGGTGACTGAAACCCCGCAACGGAAGGTTGTCCAGATGAAGGCTAAAGGGATGACACTTTCAGGCATTTCAAGAAAAGTTGGTCATTCCAAATCTGTGATTTCTCGAATATTGCAGGTTTGCAGTGACAGTAATTCAAGTCCCCCAAAAACACTGGTCGTCCATGTAAAACAAATGCACGAGAAGATAGTATACTGCACAGACTCTCAATGGGAAATCGGTTCAGCACTGCAGCTGGAACTGCTTGCCAGTTCAGTGATAAACAAGGTAAGGATCTGTCTTTGCATATTTAAAGGAGAAGTTTACTTCCGGAACAAAAATTTACAGATAATTTTCTCACCCCCTTTCATCCAAGACGTTCATGTCTTCCTTCAGTCATAAAGAAATTATGTTTTTTGAGGAAAACATTTCAAGATTTCTCTCCATATTGTGGATGTCAGTGGTGCCCGTGAGTTTGATCTTCCAAAATGTTTAAATGCAGCTTCAAAGGTCTCTAAACAATCCCAGCCAAAGAAAAAGGGTCTTATCTAGTGAAATGATTGGTCATTTAAAAAAAAAATACAATTTATATACTTTTTAACCTCAAATGCTTGTCTTATCTAGCTCTGCGTGAACTGTATTCCGGTTCATGACAGTTAGGGTAGGTTGAAAAACCACAAATTTTTTTCTCCAACTTCAAAATCGTCCTACATCGCTGTTTTACCTATTTTTGTAAAGGGCGTTTGTTCTTTTTTGCATGTTCACTTTGTAAACACTGGGTCGGTACTTCTGCAGCGATGTAGAATGATTCTGAAGTTGGAGGACAAAATTAGATTTTTCTACATACCCTAACTGTCTTGACCCGGAATACACAGAGTTCACGCAGAGCTAGACAAAACGAGCATTTGAGGTTAAAAGGTATATAAATTGTCAATTTGTTCAGAAAATGACGGATCGTTTCGCTAGATAAGACCCTTCTTCCTCGGCTGGGATCATTTCGAGTCGTTTGAAGATGCATTTAAACTGCATTTTGGAAGTTCAAACTCGCAGGCATCATAAAAGTCCATAATATGGAGAGAAATCCTGAAATGTTTTCCCCACAAAAAAACATTATTTTTTTATCGAATGAAGAAAGAAAGACTTGAACATCTTGGATGACAAGGGAGTGAGTAAATTATCTGTAAATTTTTGTTCGGAAAGCAAACTTCTCCTTTAAAAGAAGTCGGACTGAAAGTGTACTCTGCAGTGACCAAGCCTCTCATCAGCAGAAAGAATCAAAAGTCTAAGCTCACCTTTGCTGAGGAGCATGTTGGGTAGAGTGAGAAGAACTGGTCCAAAGTTCACTTTAGTGATGAGAGCAAGTTTAATTTATTTGGGTCTGATGGGAAACATTTTATTCAGTGTAAAACAGGAAAAACTGAAGTCTGAGTGCCTAAATAATCAGTGAAAGGTGGAGGAGGAAGTGTCGGGATTTGGGGGATGTTTCCTGGAACAGTTTTCTGGGCCTCTTATACAGTTACATAGCAGAGTGAATGCAAATGTTCATCAGAACCTCTTTCAGCAACATGGAGTTCCTTCTCTGCAAGCATCTCCCAATCAGCCTGCAATTATCATGCAAGAAAATGCCCCCGTCAAACTGCAAACAAGGTAAAGCAGTTCCTTGAAGCTAAAAACACTGAGAAATTAACAATAATTCCGAAAAAATCAAGTATTTATAGATTGTTCTCTAATTTTGATCTCTACCATATGTGCTGAAGACTAATATGTAAGCCTGGCTTAAATTTAGTAACAGAGATACGTATCTGGCAGATGTCTATCTCTCTCTACTTCCTATATAAAAGGAAGGAAGATTAACATTCAACCACAAGCCTAATTTGTCTGCTTTTATGTCATGTCAGAGCACTTGAATCAAACTGCACCACTGTGTGACAGATGAAGGATCCATGCTGATATCAAATAAGATCTTTCACAGCTCCACCAGAGGTCTGGTCATCAAAGCACACTCTGAGACTCCTACACCAGCCTTCTGAAGACTGTCCTTATCATACATACTCAGATTAAAAACTCATCTTGACAAATTTAGGTCAGATTCCTGTGGGAGTGGCACAAACGTGAGAGATTAATTGGCTGTAATCTGTGTGATTGAGGATATAAAATGAGAACAAGAACACCGGAGTGAAGCGGTGCTTTAGAACATTAAACTTCTCTAGTACAAACTGCTCTGTTCTAAAACCTAATGTCCTGCACACGGAGCCAGTACTTTAAGGCATTCCTGATAAAGAGGCTGTTCCGAAATATAGACAGCTTAATTTTGCTGCCTCTTAAGATATCTCGTTTTGCTCAAATTTTATGGCAGCACTTCAGGTGTACCTCAAGGGGAAAGCAATTCCAGAAAATAAATAAATAAATCCAAGATGGTATAAGTGAGAGAAATGTCAAAACTAAAATAAAATATTTAGAAACGTACATATTGGCGGACTAAAGCAGAAGATATGAATAACCATCTTAAAGCAAATGTTTCTGTGAAGCAGCATACTGAATATACAAGGTGTAAACAGCGATCTGTCTCGGCTGTCCATCTGCGATGGGATTTTAATAGCAGATGTGAACAGGGCCTATCTACTCCAGTCACTATTAGAGAGTCAAGCTCAGCTCTCAGCAAGGGTCGTGCTTTCAGCAGGTCTGGCAAGGGATCGGCAGTCTATTAAACCAAACTCTGCTCAACTCAGAAACAGAATCCACGGCGTGAAGAAGTCAATCCAGCCGATTAACGGAGTCCCTGCTGCAGAGTACAGCTAGACGGAAAACTCACAAATCTAATCTAGAGACCTCAACCCTGTGGATGAGATGCTATTTGCATTGAAATAGAACCATCTTCAGCTGCCTGGTGTTAGGAGTGTGTGTGTGTGTGTGTCTGGGTCTCAGGTGGTAGTGAATGAGGAAGCATTGGACTGGAGGGCTAACACTGAATTAAGAATACACACAGGTGCTGTAGAGTGGAAATGGAGTCTGGATAGTAGCCGCACAGATTCAAAAGCTTTGTCACACGAGACGCAGCGTGTGTGTGGAGTTTGTGCGATTGCGTACGTATGATAGCACTGGCACAGATGGCGTTGTCAGTGGTGACCGATGAGTTTACTACCTTAGCACAGAAACAGCAGTCATCTGTCATGGAGTATATGTGTTTCTGTCTGGTGGTTGTGTGTTACTGTATATATCTGTGTGTGTGTAATTCTTTAGTGTGCTCATAAATATGCTGCATTATGAGACTCAACATCTTTAGTAAAGGCACTGCGGGAATGTACCCTGCAGCCTTGCTTTTCAAGTAATTAAACTAATCAACGGGAGTTTTATTTGTTTGATACCTCTGACCCACTAAAATTAAAGGATTAGTTCACTTCCAGAATAAAAATTTCCTGATACTCACCCCTTTGTCATCCAAGATGTTCATGTCTTTCTTTCTTCAGTTGCAAAGAAGGAAGGTTTTTGAGGAAAACATTCCAGGATTTGTTGAGTCAACTTAAAATAATTTGTTACCCGGCTCCCTTAAAATTTTAAGTTCAGTCAACTCAAAAAAAGTTTATTCAACTTTAAATGTTAAGTTATATTATGTGACAACTTAACATTTTAAGTTGAATCAACTCAAATATCTAAGGCAGCTGGGTTACTTACCCATCTGTTAAGTTCAACAAACACAAATATCTAAGTTGTTACTTGACTAAACTTATTTGAGTTGACTGAACTTAAAATTTTAAGGCAGCAGGGTAACAAATTATTTTAAGCTGACTCAACAAATTGTGTTTTTTGTTTTTTACAGTGTAGTGGACTTCAATGGGAGCCAGTGGGGTGAAGGTCCAAACTGCAGTTTCAATGCAGCTTCAAAGGGCTCTAGACGATCCCAGTTGAGGAATAAGAGTCTAGTGAACCGATCTGTCATTTTTTTTAAATATTAAAAATGTATCACTTTTTAACCACAAATGCTCATCTTGCACTAGCTCTGCGTCCGCGACTTCATGCATTACGTAATCATGTTGGAAAGGTCAATCGTGATTAGTTCTTCATCTGTGTACTTCGGTTTAAAAAGGTAGGGTAGGCTGAAATACCCCAATTTTTCTCCTCCAACTTCAAAATCATTGTCTTATAATTTTTTGTTTTATCTTTTTTCGCTTTGTAAACACTGGGTTGGCATCACGCATGACCTTTCCAAAGTGACTATGTAGTGCGTGAAGTCAAGCTAGTGCAAGACAAGCATTTGTGGTTAAAAATATATATAATTTTTTTATTTTTTTAGAAACGGCAGATCGTTCCCCTAGATAAGACCCTTATTCCTCAGCTGGGATCATGTAGAGCCCTTTGAAGCTGCATTGAAACTGCAATTTGAACCTTCAACCTGTTAGATCCTATTGAAGTCCACTACATGAAGAAAAATCCTGGAATGTTTTCCTTAAAGGGGTCATCGGATGCTAAGCTCACTTTTAAATGTTGTTTGAACATTAATGTGTGTTGGCAGAGTATGTAAAAACCTATAATGATAAAAATCCATGCAGTGATTTTTAATTAATCTGTAAAAATAATATTCCCTTCTTCAAATCGAGCCATTCTCAGATCACCGACAGAGGCCGCTTCCTTAAGCGTTTTACCTCAGATCAGCTGTAACAGTCCGCCCTCTTTGTTTCAATGCCAGAGCAGGGATGTAAGTTAGACAAGAATATCTCCGATTGAGCGATTAAGGTGCTGTGTTGCAGGATGTAATAATGAACATAGTGGTCGTCATTTACTCCCGACATCTGAGCCGCTGAAGATGCAGTAGATTACATTTGTTTGTGAAGGGAATGCGCCTACCAATCTACATATATCTGTCTGTGTTCGCGAATCATTCATGATCCAGCTTCACTTACAGCAGAAGTGAGTATAAGGTTTTTTTTTATGAATCTTTGCGATCGCCTTTCCTAATAATGTGCTAGTTAGCAAGTTTAGCAGCTAAACGTGGCTAAATGCAGCTAAAGTAAACAGGCTCATCTCTCCACAGAGAGAAGAGGGGGCGGGGCGAGCAGAGCTCATTTGCATTTAACGCAGCCTCAACCTCGACAAAGTAAAAAGTGTGTCGTTTTACACAACCATTGAGAATTTTTAACCAAAGTATATTACAGACTTTTCATTAAGACCCTAAAGAATCATATCAACTTGTGAAAAATGGGCATCCGATGACCTCTTTAAAAACCTTAATTTCTTTTTGACTGAAGAAAGAAAGACATGAACATCTTGGATGACAATGGGGTGATTAAATTATCAGGAAATTTTTATTCTGGAAGTGAACTACTCCTTTGAATCTAGTTACACACCAGTTCAAAAATTAGAGGTCAGTAAGGCTTTTGTCAAAGAATTTAATAATATTATTCAGCAAGGTTGTATTAAATGGATCAAAAGTGACAGTAATGTGATAGTAAAGACATTTATAATTTTTAGTCGATTAAAATTTTTAATCTAATTGATGTGTCGATTAATTAATCTAATTACTTGCGAAATAAATTTGACTGTGAAAATACCCACAAAAGATTATTTAAAGCTTTTTTTGTGTGAAATGAGTATCAAGTAGTCATTTTTTAGCTTTAGAAATATTTTATTTGATTCAACATAAAATTTATTACACATAAACATTTAGGCTGCAACGGCCTAACGTAAACTATGGACCATCAAAGAAGATAATTTGAGAAATATCTCAGTATTTTTTGTTCATACAATGAAATTCAGTGGTAACCAAAACATCTTCAAAATACCTTAATTTATGTTCCACAAAAGAAAGGTTTGAAACAACATGAGGGTGAGTAAATGACAGAATTTCAATTTTTATTTTTTATTTTTAATGAAATGATACTTTAAATAAGAAACTAAATCTACCAGCAGGTGGCTGTCTTTATGAGTCATTCACTCATTCGATTCCATTCGTTCAAACGGTTGATTCATTCAGGAATTCAGTAAACGGCTCTCTTTATGAATGGGCCTTTGAATCATTGATTCACACGATTTGTTCAAAACGTGGATTCATTCAGAAGCTAAACAC
>JAHKKF010508095.1:0-16480 GCA_019740295.1 Labeo calbasu
ATAATTTTTATAATTTTCTATTTAAATATATTTTAAAATGTAATTTATTCCTGTGATCAAAGCGGAATTTACAGCATCATTACTCCAGTCTTTGGTGTCACATGATTCTTCAGAAATCATTGTAATATGCTGATTTGCTGTTCAAAAAACATTTATTATTAATATTTTTTTTCATATTATTATTATTATCAATATTTAAAACAGTTGAGAACCATTCAAAGGCTTGCAGTCAGTATATTTTTTATAGAACAATTAATTATTCAATTAAATTATAGAAATGAATACTTTTATTTAGCAAGGATGCTTTAAATTGAATAAAAGTGATGATAAAGACATTTATAATGTTACAAAAAAAATCTATTTCATATAAATGCTGTTCCTCTGAACTTTCTATTCCTATTTCAAATCAGAATATTAGAATGCTTTTTGAAGGATTTTTAACTGGAGAAATTATGTGAAAAATTCTGCTTTGAAATCACAGGCATAAATTACATTTTAAAGTATATTAAAATAGAAAGCAGGTGTTTTAAATAATAAAAATATCAGAAATTTGACAGTTTTTGCTGTGCCTTGGATCAAATAAATGCAGACTTGGTGAGCTGAAGAGACTTCTTTAAAAAACATGAAAAATCTTACTGTTCAAAGACTTTTGACTGGTAGTGTAAGTATTGTATTATTATATAGTTTTATAATATTATACAGTTTTATGTATTATAGCTGTGGTTAGTTATCCGTAAAATCGTACAGTGCATTATAACGTGGATTACAGTGCATAATTAATGCATAAAAACTGCTTTTTTTTATAGTGCTTTTATGCTGTTACCAAAAAGTCCTTGCTGAAAATTTAGTAATATTTTGGGCAATTTTGGTAATACTTTTGGTACAACTTTTGGTTAAATTTGGTAATACTTAAAGCCTTCATGTATGGTACATTATAGTAATATATATATATATATATATATATTATTTTTTATTTTATTTTATTTTTTTTTTTAAATGCAGTATTTATGCCTTGTAATTCACCTTATAAAGCATTTTATGGTCTGATATATAATTGTAGCCATAGTTATACATTATAAAGTGTTTACATGTTTATAAAGTATAATGCGTTAAAACAGATTTAAAGATAATGTGCCTATGAAGAATCGGTCCCTGAAAAACAGTTACTAGAGTAATATACACCTTATTTCAGTGTGTGTGGTCTAAAGTTGCCTCAAGGTTGTTACTATATTCAGTATGATTGATTACTAATCATCTTCCCTCTCACAGACACCGACATGGTGATAATCTACCTGTCATCGGGCATCACCACCAGAGACTCATCCGAGCACGAAAAAAGAGCAACCCTGAGTGTGGTCAAAGAGGAGAACCGCCATCTCAACAACTCTGTCATGATCCTCACCTACGCTCTCATGAACGGTGAGATACCGCCAAGGAGGCTTTTGTCTCGTAGCCAACGAGGCCTCACGGTGAACACCTGTGTGCGTGTTTGTGCTTTTTCAAAACATCCTCAGCTGTTTTGATGCCCTTCATCTTTCTTCAGGTCTTTGTGTGTGCGTGTTTACGCGCCTACCGTAAGAAACCACTCTCCATTATACTGCTCTCCTCAGCTGTTCCTCTCCCCGCATGTATTAGCCTGCCATTAGCATACATTAGTTTGGCATCATGAAAATTAAAATGGAGATCGTCGAAAAGAAGAAAGAGAAATGTGACAATACATCAAAGGCCACTCAGTGACATGAAAGAGTGAGAAAGGCCTTTTTTCATGCATTAGATGACTCAGAGATATGATTCAGATTGATTAGCTTGGCCATACGGGTTACGCTACTTTGACTAGGTATTGTGAAGCACTGAAGGACACACACACACACACACACACACAGGGAATTACTCATATTTCTTTGTTTGTTTGAAGTCTGGTTCATTTCTGACAAGTTGTATTATATTCACATATTAAACCCTGCCACAGTGTCAGATTAATAGACTGAAGTGTTGAAATTCATGTCAAGTCCAGTAACAATTCAACAGAATTGAATGTTCCTCCAAAAGTGAAAGTCTAAACCGCCTATTCTTTCTGTTAAAGCTCCAAAACCACCATTTCATGCTGGAAATAGATTAAGTGTGATTTTTAGCTCTGCGGTTAAGGAATCCATGTGGGATATAAATGGCTTTCTATTACTGTGGACCAGAGAAGCAAAACCTTTACAAAACACCCACAATATCTGTGAAAATTTAGATAAATAGGTCGATATTAGCTTTGTTCCAAAACCAAATGAGTGCACGAGAGACACATAGCACATACATATTGAAGAAAAATGTCAATTTTAATGATTTTTTTTTGTACTGTCGTCCTCAGAAGGAGTAACGGGACTCAAGGAACTGGCCTTTTTGCGAGACCTGGCCGAGCAAAACTCTGTTAAATACGGCGTTCCGGATCGTTCCGCCCTGCCTGTCGTGAAGGGCAGTATGATGGTTTTAAACCAGCTCAGTAACCTGGAGACCACCGTGGGCCGCTTCTACATCAACCTCCCCAATCGAATGATCGACGTGGCCTCCTTCAGCTTGCCTTATGCGGACCAGATGGGAGACGGTAAGTTAAGATCTTGAACTTGGCATCAAGCTGAAGTCTGGCACATTAACATTCCCTCTGACAAACCATATGCACACAGAAGACCTCAGAAGAAGTGGCTCTGCACCAGAAAGTTTCCATGGTGCTATATAGGTAAACTTAAACTGTAAGTGAAGCCAAAAATCACAAATGCAGAGTTTTAACGGGCTTCTAGAGAGGAAGTCATTCTGATGAAATTATAAATCGTTTGGAAATGATGCATCATACAAATTTGCTCACAAGTGATATTTATCTGTATATTTATTGGTTTATAAAATTGTCTCATAGCTCATTTTCTAAATTTTGCTAAAACTTAATTAGGCTGTGATGGAAATGACGCCTGAAGGAAATGAAGGAACAGTCATAAATTGATTTAAAATGTAGAAATTAGTGCTGGGCAATGATTAATTGCAATTAATCACATCTAAAATAAAAGTTTTTGTATACATAATATATGTGTGTGTACTGTGTAAAAGTATGTATATATAAAGACACACATACAGTATATTTTGAAAATATTTACATGTATGTGCATGTATATATTAATATTCATATCATTTGTTATATATAAATATATTTAATATATAAAAATGTTTTCTTAAATATATGCGTGCATGTGTGTGTATTTATATATACATAATAAATATACACAGTACACACACATACATTGTCCACAAAAACTTTTATTTTGGATGTGATTAATCGTGATTAATCATTGCCCAGCACTAGAATTTTTACATTTTTATTTTTAGTATAAGATGTATAGCACAAGGGTAAAAAATAAAATTTATGATTTAAAGACATTTGGTAAGTGTTATGTTGTCAAGGAAAATCTGTTAAAATCTGTTTATCTGTCCTTTTTTATTTTATTTTTATTTTTTCTAATAAAAAATCAACCTCTGTAACAAAGAAAGTTGCCAAAGATAAAGGAATACTTCACCCAAAAATGAAAATTGTCATTAATTACTCGCCTTCATGTTGTTCCAAACCCATATAACCTTTGTTCATCCTTAGAACACAAATTAAGATATTTTTGATGAAATCCAAGAGCTTTCTGACCCTGCACATCCAAAACCCGGAAAGGTAGTAAGGACTTTGTTAAAATAGTCCATGTGACATCAGTGGTTCAATCGTAATGTCATGAAGCCATGAGAATACTTTTTGTGCACAAAGAAAACAAAGTTAACACCTTTAATCAACAATTTATTCTCTTCCGAGTCAAAAAGCTCTCAGATTTCATAAAAAAATGAATTAATTTGTGTCCTGAAGATGAACAAAGGTCTTGTGGGTTTGGAGCGACATGAGGGTGAGTAATTAGTGACAGATTTTTTTTGTTTTTGGGGAGAACTATCTCTTTAAGACCTAAGAAACACCCATAACTACTTAAAACTGAAAAGTTGTTAATTGTTGTTTTTGAGTATTGTTCGCCTTTTGGCAGTGGCTTGTACCTTACAGTTTATAATATTTTTTTTCCAGTGTTGGGCACTTTACTTTAAAAAAAGTAACTAGTTATAGTTACTAGTTACTTCTCACAAATAATAACTGAGTTACATCATTGTAATAAGTACCTAATTACCAGGGAAAGTAACTATTGTGTTACTTTTCTTAAAACATGTTCAAATATGTCAAATAACTCTGATGCCCCCAATATTAAATATGGTAAATTAATAAAACATTGTATACTAATCTACACTATTTCAATGTTGCTGTGGGACAATGTGAGAGACACCTTCCAGGGGCTAAATATCACGTTATTGGGTCGCTTCAACCTGCGGACATAAAAAAAAAAACGTCCCGCGGGAACATTGTTAACCCTCTGGGCTGTACTTGTGCGGTCTGTCTCGTTTTTTCTTGATGACCACTAAAGGACTAAAAATACTCTGTCATTTTGAAACTGCAAAGGGTCTACTTTTATTTGTGTATAGTCATAATAAAAAAAAGAAAACAATGTGCTTTTGTAAAATAAATAAAATAAACAGGGTGCACTCTCTGCTGTCTCGGTCGCCGTCACCTCTCTTCACAGACATGTAAATAAAACAACCTGAATCTCCGCCAGGGTTGCCAGGTTTTCATAGCGGGGGGGAAAAATACATGTTTTTCGCATTCCAGGAGCTAAATATCACATTATTGGGGTTGCTTCAACCTGCGGACATCAAAAACACCTTGCTGTGTTAACAGTGTTAAAATAGCCCAGTTCCGCATGTAAACCGTGGACTTGGCAACACTGATCTCCGCAAATGCGTGCCTCACAGACATGAGAAATATATGTATAGAAAGCTTGAAATGAAGTAAGTCACGTCAAAACCAAATATTCTCTGGAATAAGTCACAATTTAAGTCAGAAGAAGAACGCAACGTGAAAATTAATCGTAACGCTGCATTATATAACGTAACTGCGTTGTAACAGGGGAAATAAGTTGTTTGATTACTCATTACTGAAAAAAGTAATGCTGTTAGTAACGTTGTTTATTTATGATGCCGTTATTCCCATCACTGACTTTGGATTGTTAGTATTGGGAATGATTGAAAGGAACTTCCTCTGTTTTTCTGCTTTGTAGGTTTCATCATGACTGTCAGCCGGCCATGCTACTTTGGGAACTTGTTGCTGGGTGTAGTTGGAGTGGACGTGAATCTGGCATACATACTGGAAGACGTCACCTACTACCAGGACTCCCTGGCCTCATATACATTCCTCATAGACAATAAAGGTAGGCAGATTTGTATGCTGATGATTGTTTTTGGTGGAGATCCACCTGGTTCCATAAGCCAAAATGAGCTAAGCTTATTTCCTATGTTTCCAAACTCAAAAGACCTTTGTTCATCTTCGGAACATAAATTACTTTTGATAGCCTCAAAAAGCTCAAAGACTTCATCAAAAATATCTTTCTTTGTGTTCCAAAGATGAACAAAGGTCTTACGGGTTTGGGACGAGATGAGGCTGAGAAATTAATGACAGAATTTTCATTTTTGGGTGAACTATCCCTTTAAGCTTGACTTCATAACTTCACCCTGAATTTGGAGGTCTGATCTTCACGGACACAAACACTGAACTGAAGGCCAGTAACCTTTAACAGTTCATTAGGAGAATCAGCTGTCGCACATTGGGCGGCTCAGAGCCATGGCTGAAATCATGCCAATTTTTTGAAGTGGGAACAGCAAAACTCTGCGGATTTGAACTTTTTGGGAAGAAAATACTTATTTTGTTCTACTTAAAAAGCAGTAGTAGCACTGTCTGCTTATGCAAACTTTGTCCACCAAAGAATGAAATTAAGCACTGTTGACATTTTAATTTACACTTTCTTCATCCCGCTCTAAATAACTTCTATTAGTTTTTCCATGACTTCCCCCAGCAGGGTGATGTGTCTCTGTATTTACAACACTGTTAACCTCCACTTACTACATATTAAAACAATTAGATAAGCTCGCTAGAAATTGCCACTTTGCACTAAAAGGGTGTGTTGTATTACATATGTAATAAAGTGAGGGCGATTATCCGTTCCTGAGAGTATACAGTCTGTCCTAATGACTGGGATAATGAAGTGGCACCTGCCGTCTCCAGCTGTTCAGTAAAGAGACGTGATAGCACTGCCTCTCAGTTCATTTCAGAAGGAAGTCTCTCCCTGTGTTGTGCAAGCCACAGAATGTGTGTGCAGCCTAGTAGTTGAAAATCTTGACTGGTAACTGAAAGGTTTGAGCCTCACAATGGACCATCTGTTAGCACATTGTGCTGAAAAGCTGTCACAATATACAGTATGTTAAAAACATTTTGGACCAGGAAGCGTAGTCACAGCTTACAAGGAAAAGTTATGCATTTCATATACAAATTAGGGATTTACAAAGAGGCCCAACAGAAAACTCAGTTCTTTAATAATACTCTTAAGTGTGGAAAATGTTATATAAATGTTATATAAAAACATTTTCATATTGTTATATTTTTTTTATGTCATTTATTGTTTGAATATCTTTCAGGCTACACCCTCATGCATCCGTCTCTCACCCGTCCTTACCTGATGACTGAAGCTCCCCTCCATACAGACATCATCCACTATGAGAACATCCCAGGGTTTGCTGCTGTGCGTCAAAACATCCTCAGGTGAGGGTGTATGGGATTTCAAACGGTTCAACTGGGTGTCTGCAGTTGCTCGAGTTTACTGTGTTACTCACATGATTGCTGAGCTCATGTTGTGTGTTTCTTGTTAGTCTGCCTCTGGGAAGCCAGGTCATTGCTGTGCCTGTCAACTCCTCTCTGTCTTGGCACATGAACCGCCTACGCGATCCCAGTCGAGATGCCTACAATGTCAGCTACGCTTGGAAACTGGTAAGCAGTTCCTCCACAGTGGAACAAGCATTGGATTAGAGCAGGCTGAGGGAACACTATGTTATTTGTTTATTCTTTTTTGTATTAATACTCATTCCGCTTATCTTGGTCTCTGATTTGCAGGTTCAGGACACTTCGTTTATCTTGTGTATAGTTTACGTGCAGCCGGAGATCCCGGTAAAGCAGCTGAAAAATCTAAACACTGCCCCTAGCAGCAAACTTTTGTACCATCGCCTGGATCTACTGGGGCAACCCAGTTCCTGCCTCCACTTTAAACAGCTCGCTACAGTCGGTAAGCTCAGACGAAACATTAATATAATCTTTACATTGTTTTGTTTAAAAAAAAAAAATAAATCAATAAAAAAGGACATGCTATTCTCATAGCTGTTAGGACCATGCAAGGCTCATGTTTCTCTGAAAATGGAGTGAGACAATATTTTAAGATATTTTTAGTTTTTCATAAGTCAAACATCAAATCCAGATGGAACACTTACAAAAGGATTTTTGTTTTCTTACTCAGAAAGTGAATTTTTACCAATAAAGCCCAAATAAATATTAATACACTAGCAGAGGACTGCATGCCAGATGTCCATAAAGTGAAAAAGTTGTTTTGTCATTGAAGTATTATTGCTTTCATATTTTCTATGTAATAATTTCTATGTAGTATACTTGTTCCTGTTTGCCTTACAGGACTATACATTATTTGGATAATTAGTTAAAATGTTATATCTGATTCTGTTGCATAGAACTAAATAAAAATAATATAGTGATATTTAATATTATTATATTTTCTGTTCAATTTTTATTGTGTTATTTTCAGTAAGAGTATGGTTATTTTATTGGCTTGTGTTTTTAAAATGTTAGTATCCTTCAAATTATTGAGTTAAATTAAAAAAATCTTACAAAATGACTGTATATTATTTAATAAAATAGTAAAAAATTATTACAAAGCGATTTCGGTTTCGAAGCCAAGTGCATCGAGAATTTTCAGTTTCGGTTTGCATCCCTAGTTCTTAATTTAGTTCTTTGGAAAACTAAATTTTCAGCTGAATTTCCATTACTCCAGTCTTCAGTGTCACATGATCCTTAAAAAATAATTCTAATATGCTAATTTGGCATCTATCCATCTACACTGCCATTCAAAAGTTTGAGATCAGTAAAGAAATTCTGATATTCATTGTCAGGATTCTTTGATGAATAAGTTAAAAAGAACAGCATTTATACAAAATATAAATAATAATAACAAGGGTTACAATAAATAAATTCTAATTTCTAATATAGTCTTTGCTATCTCTTTCTATCAAGTTAACACATCCTTGCTGAATAAAAGTGTTCATTTCTTTCAAAACAAGAAAGAATAAAAATTTACTGAGCCCAAACTTTTGAACGGCAGCGAATGTTGTTAGAAAAGAATTTTATTTTAAATAATAGCTGTTCTTTTTAACTTTTTATTCATCAAAGAATCCTAAAAAAAAATATTAAGCAGCACAACTGTTTCCAGCAATGATAATAAATTGGCATATTAGAATGATTTCTGAAGTATCAGATGATGCTGTAAATTCAGCTTTGATCACAGGAATACATTTGATTTCAGTGTATATTAAAATAGAAAAGCGTTATTTTACATTGTAATAATATTTCACAATATTATTTTTTTTTCTGTAGTTTTAATCAAATAAATGCAGCCTTGATAAGCATAAGAAATTGACACAAGTTTGGAATCAGAAGATACATTGCCGGTCAAAAATTTGGGTTCAGTACAATTTTTAATGTTTTTTTTGTTTTTTTTTGTAAGCTTTACTTTTTTGTGAGTGACTATTACTGTAACTGAGGGATGATTGATAATGGTTAGGTGATAATATAATTAAGCAGCACAACTGATTCATCTCTCTTTTATTCCACAGAGAGTCCCACAGTGATGTTGTCTGCTGGTAGTTTCTCTTCTCCATATGAGCATTTGAGTCAGCCAGAGACCAAGCGTATGGTGGAGCACTACACGGCTTACCTGAGTGACAACACCCGGCTCATAGCCAACCCAGGCCTGAAGGTACACACAAACACACATACTGCCTATCTCAGCAACACACATCTCACAGCCAACCTGGGAATGACTCAGTCTTTCACAGTTAGTGGTCACATGGATAGTTTCTCAGTCCTAACTGGCGGTTGTTCGTTGGCAGTCGTCCTCTCCTCTTTAATTCTTCTTTTTCATTCGTGAAATGCAGCGCACCAGTCTTTATGATTCTCTGCTTAGTAGAATTCTTTAACACCCCCTCCTCTTCTTTGGTCTTCCAGTCTTCTGTGAGAAATGAGGTGATGGCCACCAGTCACGTGACAGATGAATGGATGAGTCTTATGGAGATGAGCAGCCTCAACTGCTACATTGTAAGGCGTTACATAGCAACGCCCAATGGGGTGCTGCGGATTTATCCCGGTTCACTCATGGACAAAGCCTTCGATCCCACCAGGAGGCAATGGTAAGATTTGAGCCTCAGGACGGAGGTCTTCAAACTCCTAGTGGGACGCTGGTCAACAGATCCCACAGTCTGTTGACTAAGCTTAGCAAACTGTCAGATTCCCAAGAAGGTTTTTTGTGTTCATATGCAGCTGTCCACATTGCAAAAAAAAGATTGTATAAAGATTATATGAGGGAAAAAGCAAACTTTGATCAAATTGTAAATGTCTGTTTAAAATGTGGTGTAATTAGTGATTGTCTTTTAGGTACCTACATGCTGTAGCCAATCCTGGTCTCATCACTTTTACTGGACCGTACCTGGATGTTGGTGGGGCGGGCTATGTGGTCACCATTAGCCACACCATCCACGCCTCTAGGTTAGTCGTTTACGAGTTAAACTTCATGTTTAAACCTAGTGGTTCTCAACCAGAGGACCTCTGCAAGCTTCCAAGGGGTTTACAGGATAGGAAATGTATTTCAGTAATAAATTTATTTGTTTAAAAAAAAAAATCTGTAAATTACCATGCTAAAAAAAGTCTTTCCTCCCTCAAAAAGTTTTGTTTTTATTGAAAAACCTCTGGAATCACAAAATGTATTGTGGTTCATTAATTTTATATACAACCACTTTTTTTAAATTTAAGGCCTGGAAAATAGCAATAATCCTGAAGAGGTACTTGAAAAGTGCTTGAATTATTGAAAGACTGTATCTATGAAATAAGTGTTTAATTTTGTCAATAAGCACATTTCACGCAAAATTCAGGCAGTTAAAAAACAACATAACTTTTACGAGTATTTCAGTTAATGTCAGAAACAATCAAGCTAAGCAAGTGGTACTGCTGCCAGTGTTGTGTAAACATGGCTGAATATGTGAAAAAAGGAACAGGTGAACCAAATCAGTCAAGTTTTTTATGCTGGAACCCCTCTGATTGATTCAAACTCATGACTTTGATCATTCATTTCAAACAATTCAATAGCCAAAACCAGGCCAAATTAAAAGAGCCAGTGATTTTGGGAATTTCAACATCACTAGTAATGATTTTAAAAAGCACGTAGTGAAGGGTGAAACTTTCAAACTCTGAATAAGTTCAACAATTGCATCGCAAAATGATTCACTGAATGATTCAAAGCATTCAAATCAGATCGGATATCAGGAGTCATTTGTTTCAGATCGGGACTTCAAATAAATTGATTCAAGTTGAAACTTCGCGTATCGGGAATCATTCGATTTAGATTGGAACACGTTCGTGAATCATTTGAATTATTAAAATGAAATAATTTGTGATGTACGATTTGAAGTCCCAATCTAAATCAAAGGATTCATGATACGCAAAGCTCTGAACTAAGACGCGATTTGAGTCCTGATCTGAAATGATGGTTCGCGAATCATTATTTAGATTGGGACATCAAAGCGTGGATCACGAACCATTTGATTAAGATTGGAACTTCATGGCGTGGATCATGAATCATTTGATTCAGATCGGGACTTCAGTGCGGGTTCGCGAATCAGTTGTTTCATATCAGGATTTTGGAGCGATTCCGCAAATCATTTTTTCACGTTTTTTTTCTTAAACAGTACAAAAAACATCAAACCATTAAAAGCAGTAGAGTTATAAAAAAAAAAGCAAGTATACACAAATACGATACCCATGAGAAAAATAAATATGGTTTTACTATAGTAAAATTGTAGTATACTTTGTAATACTTTAGTAGTAATACTTTGCAAGTGCTTCACATTTATTTTATTAGTACATTTTTATTTATCTTTTTAGAATTATTAAAGACATTGTTTGATAAGTGAGATATCTGATTGAAGTCCTTGAAAATCAAAAAAGCAGTGCTTGAAAAGACCTGGAAAGTCTTGGAATTTCATTTTACAGCATCTGAACGAACTCTAAATAACTGTATACTTCCTGTACACAGGGGTCTTTGAGTCAAAAGGTTTGATAACCACTGGTTAAACACATGATTTGCTATGTATTAAAGCTTTTATATGTGGATATTAATTTATTTTGGCTCATTCAGATGCTGTTTTTATGCTTGTATGGATCAAATGTAAATGATAATATAACTAACTTAAAGGGATAGTTCACTCAAAAATGAAAATTCTGTCATTGTCGTTCCAAACCTGTAAGACCTTCGTTCATCTTCAGAACACAAATAAAGATATTTTTGATGAAATCCGAGAGCTTTCTGACGCTGCATAGACAGTAATGCAACTGACACATTCAAGGTCCAGAAAGGTAGTAAGGACATTGTTAAAATAGACCATGTGACATCAGTTGTTCAATCGTAATTTTATGAAGCTATAAGAATGCTGACACGTCTCGTCTGGTCACTAGAAACACAAAACTAGGAATGTTTTACATCAAGCCTAGCATAGTTTGTCATAATGTACCATGAAGAAAACTTTTATTTTGTGCGAACTATCCCTTTAACAGAACTTGAGTTAATAATTTAGTCTTTTTTTTTTTCCTACCTAACTCCTTTTTTTGTCTAGCTGAAGAAAGCGTAGCATATGTAGTATGTAATGGTACCTGTTGCAAATGAAAAACAACTGCCTTATCACTGTCGGGTTTGTGCTTGGCACAGTGTGGGTGTGTGTGGTCGTGTGTGCGGAGATATGATGAAGCTGTTTGAATCTGGCAGCGTTCCAGAATGTCTGGTGTAGATAAAGAGTGTTTTCCCTGCACGTTTTCCAATCAGTTCTCTCTTAAAGAGGAGGAAATGTGACTATGGAATATGCGATTTGATCTAAAGCTTCATTGCAGTGACCCATCATACTGTAGATCTCATTCTTCATATTGTTCAACACACTTATCTGCCTCTTTTCCCAGTTCTCAAAAGGCCTCCGGTTACACAGTAGCGGTTATGGGCATTGACTTCACTCTGCGCTACTTCTACAAAGTTCTGTTGGATCTTCTGCCCATCTGCAATCAGGACAAGGGCAACAAAATCCGGTAAGGCCCTTCCCACCAAACCCAACCCCCATCTCATTTTGGTTAGGTTCTTCTAAAACTCTCTAGTGTCTGCCAAGTCCCCAGTGTGCCGGCTGTGGTGTCCAGCGTAGTGCCTGAAGCTATCGATGCCCCACAGAGGCTCTTTAAAGCTCTTTCAAATGAAACTAATCAGATTTGCTTCTGTTGGAAAAGAGGCATTCACTTAGTCTTCTCTGCATGCTTCTAAGCTCCCTCTTTTAGGATAGGAGGAGATAGAATGAGAAAGATCTGAGGTGGGGATCAAGAAACAGCGAGGGAGCGCTGGACGCAGAGAGAGAGGAGAGATGAGAAGGGAAAAGTGTGAAGACTGGAACAATGATACTTATTTTATTTATTTATTTTTCAAAAAATACATTTGAATGGTGCTTGCCTCTGCAAAAGCATTATTCCTAGGTGGTTGCTTGTGATATTCAGCTGAAGTTACAAACCTAGTTGTAGAGTAAATGAGCACAAAGTTACAACCACTACTAATATATATGTGTGAACATATATTAATTGAAACCTCTGACCAAGAAGAATGGTTGGAAAAAATGACAGAAGGATTATATCATGATAAACAATTTCTGATGATACTACAACGTAAACTTGATTAGCTTTTAAGCACTTTTCAATAAATAAATTAATAATATTATATGTATTATATGTATACATGTCAGAAGTTTGGGATCAGTAAGATTTTTCTTTTTTAAAATAAGTTTCTTATGCTCTTCAAGGCTGCATTTATGTGATCAAAAATCCAGAAAACAAAAACAAAACAAAATTGTTTTCTATTTGAATATATTTCAGCATCATTACTCCAGTCTTCAGTGTCACATGGTTCTTTAGAAATCATTCTGATATGCTAATTTATTATCCATTTTGAAAACAGTTTTGCTGCTTAATATTTTGTTAGGACCTGTGATACTTTTTTCATGATTCTTTAATAAATAAATAAAGTTAAAAAGAACAGAATTTATTTAAAATAGAAATCTTTTGTGATGATATAAACTACCATTTAAAAGTTTGTGGTCAGTAAATGTTTAATTCTTTCTTTAATTTCTTAAGAAATTAATATTTTTATTCAGCAAAAATGTAATAAATTGATAAAAAGTAATAGAAACTTATATTGTTAGAAAATATTTATATTTTGAATAAATGTTGTTCTTTTTAACCTTTGTTCATCAAAGAATCCTAAAAAAAGAACCACAGGTTCCAAAAAAATATTTAGCAGCACAACGGTTTCCAACATTGATAATAAAAGTAATAAATCAGCATATTATAATCATTTCTGAAGGATCATGTGACACTACTTTGCATCACAGGAATAAATTATATTTTAAAATATATTAAAATAGAAAAGTATTTGAAGCTAATAATATTTTAGAATATTACAATTTTGTTGTTTTTTTGTTTGTTTGTTTTTTTTTTTGTTTTTTTTTTTGATCAAATAAATGGAACTTTGAACTTTGATTTCTTCAAAAACCATAAAATATCTTACTGATGCCAAACTTTTGAACGGCAATGTTTGTATGTACATAGAAATTTAAATTAAATTTCCAGTTTGGTCTGTTAGTATTTATGTCCCCTTCTAATTTTTAATATTTGCAAATAATTCTAATTTTTAATATTTGCAAAATAATATTTAGACCAGTGGTTCTCAACCAGGCGGCCTCTGCAAAGTTCAAGATAAATTTTTTAAAAATAATACAAAATAAACTTTAAGCTAAAACAACTAAAAATCAAGTTTAATTCACCCCCAACTTTTGAAATTCTACAGTGTTTTATTTTGAATAATAATTGTTACTTATGTTAATCTATAGATACTAATTTATGTAAATTTAATATTGTTGAGGGCAGACTGGGTCTTGCGATCAAAAAGACCATTGATGTAGACTGTAACAAGCATAATAGTATAATAGGTTTTCAGGATTATTTTTGTATCATATTTAAATGGAAATCTAATTTATGTAGTCATAAAATAGTCTAGTAACTAGTAGTCACTATGGTCCTAGTATGAATTTTGTCTTTGACTTTTAAAATAAAGTCTTACTGGTTCAACCATATAATATTATTATTATTATTATTATTACTTTTTTTTTTTTAAATGCAAGTCTGTGGAATTTTTGTGCACTTTTTTCGTTTGCCATGCAACCAGTCTCCAGTCTTTTATAACAGAAATTTTGTCTGACACTTCTGTTTGTAAGGCAACATTTTAACCCTAAGAATAAACAATAGTAATGCTTGCCTTTGCAAGCAGTGCAAATAAACCCTACTGATGCAATATATGAACCAGGGAAGAAATGGAGTACGATTTTCAGGACTGACTGAAAGACACAAAGGGAGATAAGCTGATTAGGGCTGCATTCCAGACACATCCTGTTATGTTAGGTGCCAGTGCCCCCATTTTTTTTTTTCCCCCTCTCTCCCTTCTTTTCTGTCTCTCTTTTACCCTTCCCTCTCATTCCTCTCTTCCCTCCCTTTCCTTTCTTCTTAACTCTATTTCTACCAGTTTGTCTCTTTCTTTGTCCCTCTTCACGCTCTCTCTGTCTCTTTATCTGTCTGTGCTGTGGAGGCCTCCGTGCTCTTTGAGTTTTCAGTGCTGTGGTCATTAAACAGGATTAGTGAAGTGGAATGCTTCAGTGTGCCACACAATAACCTGAACTGTTCTGAACTGCAGATGGTACCCTGTGAACATACCGGAAGCCATCTAGTGTTTCCTTCCACCTTTCCCCTCTAAATGTCATTTTGGATCTGTGTACAAGCTCAGAGTGCTTGATCCTGTTTGACTTGGTCTTTATGTATGTGTAGGTGTTTTATCATGGAGGACAGAGGCTATCTGGTGGCTCATCCGACCCTGATTGACCCGAAGGGCCACGCGCCGGCAGAACAGCAACATATTACTCATAAGGTAAGGAACTCTGGATCTGAGGACAGCTTTACCTCTCTTGAACAAGAATATAGGCATTTTAATGTTTTTGTTCTTCGAAAAATGGACTATTTATATTCTTTAGTTATATTATATTTAAAGATTGGTAATGAAACTGAAAAACAAGCTTACTGAGTTCATCATTTTCTCCTGTTTTGCTTGACTTTAGGAGCCTCTAGTGGCCAATGACATTCTCAACCACCCCAACTTTGTGAAGAAGAACCTCTGTAACAGTTTCAGTGATCGTACCGTTCAGCGTTTCTACAAGTTCAACACCAGCATTGTCGTGAGTGCAGTTTCATATTAATTTTTTTCATATCAGGCTACTGTAAATTTTGTTTAAAGTGATAATCCTGGATTTTTTTTTACTTTGTATGGTTAGTCAGCTTAATGTATTAATGATGTTGTGGCGCCACCTAGCGGAGGTTGTGTTAATGGCAGCTATAGCAGATGTGCTTTATAACCAGCTGCGCAAGTTGCGAAAAGACTGTTATGGAATCAAATAATTGTTAATGGCTTACTGTGTGTTTTTCTCGTTAAGGGTGACCTGACAAACCTCGTGCACGGCAGTCACTGCTCAAAGTACCGGCTCACCCGTATCCCAGGAACCAATGCGTTTGCTGGTATTGTGAATGAGACCTGTGATTCACTGGCGTTCTGTGCTTGCAGTACTGTGGATCGTCTCTGTCTTAACTGCCACAGGTAATGTTTACTCTCTGCACAACTCTATTAATAACACACTGTATTTAAAAGTCTGTTCATAAATGTAAATATTAAGGCATAGTTATATTTATTCATTTACAATATTGTTCACTATTGTAAATGCAGGCTTGTTGAACAGAAGAGAATTTGTTCAAAAAAACATTAAAAATCTTACTGTTCAAAAACTTTTGACTTGTAGAGATGGACAGATTTTTAATTTTTTTAAGATTGTTAATCTCTTTTTTAAAGAAATATCTTCTGCTCACCAAGACTGTATTTATTTGATCCAAAATACAGCAAAAATAGTAAAATTGTGAAATATTTTTACATTTTAAAATAACTGCTCTCTATCTGAATATATTTTAAAATATTTGAAAATTAATTTCTGTGATCAAAGGTAAATGATCCTTCAGAAATCATTCTAATATGCTGATTTGCTGTTTAAGAAACATTATTATTATTATTATTATTATTATTATTATTATTATTATTATTAT
>JAHKKF010508096.1:0-16557 GCA_019740295.1 Labeo calbasu
ATAATTTTTATAATTTTCTATTTAAATATATTTTAAAATGTAATTTATTCCTGTGATCAAAGCGGAATTTACAGCATCATTACTCCAGTCTTTGGTGTCACATGATTCTTCAGAAATCATTGTAATATGCTGATTTGCTGTTCAAAAAACATTTATTATTAATATTTTTTTTCATATTATTATTATTATCAATATTTAAAACAGTTGAGAACCATTCAAAGGCTTGCAGTCAGTATATTTTTTATAGAACAATTAATTATTCAATTAAATTATAGAAATGAATACTTTTATTTAGCAAGGATGCTTTAAATTGAATAAAAGTGATGATAAAGACATTTATAATGTTACAAAAAAAATCTATTTCATATAAATGCTGTTCCTCTGAACTTTCTATTCCTATTTCAAATCAGAATATTAGAATGCTTTTTGAAGGATTTTTAACTGGAGAAATTATGTGAAAAATTCTGCTTTGAAATCACAGGCATAAATTACATTTTAAAGTATATTAAAATAGAAAGCAGGTGTTTTAAATAATAAAAATATCAGAAATTTGACAGTTTTTGCTGTGCCTTGGATCAAATAAATGCAGACTTGGTGAGCTGAAGAGACTTCTTTAAAAAACATGAAAAATCTTACTGTTCAAAGACTTTTGACTGGTAGTGTAAGTATTGTATTATTATATAGTTTTATAATATTATACAGTTTTATGTATTATAGCTGTGGTTAGTTATCCGTAAAATCGTACAGTGCATTATAACGTGGATTACAGTGCATAATTAATGCATAAAAACTGCTTTTTTTTATAGTGCTTTTATGCTGTTACCAAAAAGTCCTTGCTGAAAATTTAGTAATATTTTGGGCAATTTTGGTAATACTTTTGGTACAACTTTTGGTTAAATTTGGTAATACTTAAAGCCTTCATGTATGGTACATTATAGTAATATATATATATATATATATATATTATTTTTTATTTTATTTTATTTTTTTTTTTAAATGCAGTATTTATGCCTTGTAATTCACCTTATAAAGCATTTTATGGTCTGATATATAATTGTAGCCATAGTTATACATTATAAAGTGTTTACATGTTTATAAAGTATAATGCGTTAAAACAGATTTAAAGATAATGTGCCTATGAAGAATCGGTCCCTGAAAAACAGTTACTAGAGTAATATACACCTTATTTCAGTGTGTGTGGTCTAAAGTTGCCTCAAGGTTGTTACTATATTCAGTATGATTGATTACTAATCATCTTCCCTCTCACAGACACCGACATGGTGATAATCTACCTGTCATCGGGCATCACCACCAGAGACTCATCCGAGCACGAAAAAAGAGCAACCCTGAGTGTGGTCAAAGAGGAGAACCGCCATCTCAACAACTCTGTCATGATCCTCACCTACGCTCTCATGAACGGTGAGATACCGCCAAGGAGGCTTTTGTCTCGTAGCCAACGAGGCCTCACGGTGAACACCTGTGTGCGTGTTTGTGCTTTTTCAAAACATCCTCAGCTGTTTTGATGCCCTTCATCTTTCTTCAGGTCTTTGTGTGTGCGTGTTTACGCGCCTACCGTAAGAAACCACTCTCCATTATACTGCTCTCCTCAGCTGTTCCTCTCCCCGCATGTATTAGCCTGCCATTAGCATACATTAGTTTGGCATCATGAAAATTAAAATGGAGATCGTCGAAAAGAAGAAAGAGAAATGTGACAATACATCAAAGGCCACTCAGTGACATGAAAGAGTGAGAAAGGCCTTTTTTCATGCATTAGATGACTCAGAGATATGATTCAGATTGATTAGCTTGGCCATACGGGTTACGCTACTTTGACTAGGTATTGTGAAGCACTGAAGGACACACACACACACACACACACACAGGGAATTACTCATATTTCTTTGTTTGTTTGAAGTCTGGTTCATTTCTGACAAGTTGTATTATATTCACATATTAAACCCTGCCACAGTGTCAGATTAATAGACTGAAGTGTTGAAATTCATGTCAAGTCCAGTAACAATTCAACAGAATTGAATGTTCCTCCAAAAGTGAAAGTCTAAACCGCCTATTCTTTCTGTTAAAGCTCCAAAACCACCATTTCATGCTGGAAATAGATTAAGTGTGATTTTTAGCTCTGCGGTTAAGGAATCCATGTGGGATATAAATGGCTTTCTATTACTGTGGACCAGAGAAGCAAAACCTTTACAAAACACCCACAATATCTGTGAAAATTTAGATAAATAGGTCGATATTAGCTTTGTTCCAAAACCAAATGAGTGCACGAGAGACACATAGCACATACATATTGAAGAAAAATGTCAATTTTAATGATTTTTTTTTGTACTGTCGTCCTCAGAAGGAGTAACGGGACTCAAGGAACTGGCCTTTTTGCGAGACCTGGCCGAGCAAAACTCTGTTAAATACGGCGTTCCGGATCGTTCCGCCCTGCCTGTCGTGAAGGGCAGTATGATGGTTTTAAACCAGCTCAGTAACCTGGAGACCACCGTGGGCCGCTTCTACATCAACCTCCCCAATCGAATGATCGACGTGGCCTCCTTCAGCTTGCCTTATGCGGACCAGATGGGAGACGGTAAGTTAAGATCTTGAACTTGGCATCAAGCTGAAGTCTGGCACATTAACATTCCCTCTGACAAACCATATGCACACAGAAGACCTCAGAAGAAGTGGCTCTGCACCAGAAAGTTTCCATGGTGCTATATAGGTAAACTTAAACTGTAAGTGAAGCCAAAAATCACAAATGCAGAGTTTTAACGGGCTTCTAGAGAGGAAGTCATTCTGATGAAATTATAAATCGTTTGGAAATGATGCATCATACAAATTTGCTCACAAGTGATATTTATCTGTATATTTATTGGTTTATAAAATTGTCTCATAGCTCATTTTCTAAATTTTGCTAAAACTTAATTAGGCTGTGATGGAAATGACGCCTGAAGGAAATGAAGGAACAGTCATAAATTGATTTAAAATGTAGAAATTAGTGCTGGGCAATGATTAATTGCAATTAATCACATCTAAAATAAAAGTTTTTGTATACATAATATATGTGTGTGTACTGTGTAAAAGTATGTATATATAAAGACACACATACAGTATATTTTGAAAATATTTACATGTATGTGCATGTATATATTAATATTCATATCATTTGTTATATATAAATATATTTAATATATAAAAATGTTTTCTTAAATATATGCGTGCATGTGTGTGTATTTATATATACATAATAAATATACACAGTACACACACATACATTGTCCACAAAAACTTTTATTTTGGATGTGATTAATCGTGATTAATCATTGCCCAGCACTAGAATTTTTACATTTTTATTTTTAGTATAAGATGTATAGCACAAGGGTAAAAAATAAAATTTATGATTTAAAGACATTTGGTAAGTGTTATGTTGTCAAGGAAAATCTGTTAAAATCTGTTTATCTGTCCTTTTTTATTTTATTTTTATTTTTTCTAATAAAAAATCAACCTCTGTAACAAAGAAAGTTGCCAAAGATAAAGGAATACTTCACCCAAAAATGAAAATTGTCATTAATTACTCGCCTTCATGTTGTTCCAAACCCATATAACCTTTGTTCATCCTTAGAACACAAATTAAGATATTTTTGATGAAATCCAAGAGCTTTCTGACCCTGCACATCCAAAACCCGGAAAGGTAGTAAGGACTTTGTTAAAATAGTCCATGTGACATCAGTGGTTCAATCGTAATGTCATGAAGCCATGAGAATACTTTTTGTGCACAAAGAAAACAAAGTTAACACCTTTAATCAACAATTTATTCTCTTCCGAGTCAAAAAGCTCTCAGATTTCATAAAAAAATGAATTAATTTGTGTCCTGAAGATGAACAAAGGTCTTGTGGGTTTGGAGCGACATGAGGGTGAGTAATTAGTGACAGATTTTTTTTGTTTTTGGGGAGAACTATCTCTTTAAGACCTAAGAAACACCCATAACTACTTAAAACTGAAAAGTTGTTAATTGTTGTTTTTGAGTATTGTTCGCCTTTTGGCAGTGGCTTGTACCTTACAGTTTATAATATTTTTTTTCCAGTGTTGGGCACTTTACTTTAAAAAAAGTAACTAGTTATAGTTACTAGTTACTTCTCACAAATAATAACTGAGTTACATCATTGTAATAAGTACCTAATTACCAGGGAAAGTAACTATTGTGTTACTTTTCTTAAAACATGTTCAAATATGTCAAATAACTCTGATGCCCCCAATATTAAATATGGTAAATTAATAAAACATTGTATACTAATCTACACTATTTCAATGTTGCTGTGGGACAATGTGAGAGACACCTTCCAGGGGCTAAATATCACGTTATTGGGTCGCTTCAACCTGCGGACATAAAAAAAAAAACGTCCCGCGGGAACATTGTTAACCCTCTGGGCTGTACTTGTGCGGTCTGTCTCGTTTTTTCTTGATGACCACTAAAGGACTAAAAATACTCTGTCATTTTGAAACTGCAAAGGGTCTACTTTTATTTGTGTATAGTCATAATAAAAAAAAGAAAACAATGTGCTTTTGTAAAATAAATAAAATAAACAGGGTGCACTCTCTGCTGTCTCGGTCGCCGTCACCTCTCTTCACAGACATGTAAATAAAACAACCTGAATCTCCGCCAGGGTTGCCAGGTTTTCATAGCGGGGGGGAAAAATACATGTTTTTCGCATTCCAGGAGCTAAATATCACATTATTGGGGTTGCTTCAACCTGCGGACATCAAAAACACCTTGCTGTGTTAACAGTGTTAAAATAGCCCAGTTCCGCATGTAAACCGTGGACTTGGCAACACTGATCTCCGCAAATGCGTGCCTCACAGACATGAGAAATATATGTATAGAAAGCTTGAAATGAAGTAAGTCACGTCAAAACCAAATATTCTCTGGAATAAGTCACAATTTAAGTCAGAAGAAGAACGCAACGTGAAAATTAATCGTAACGCTGCATTATATAACGTAACTGCGTTGTAACAGGGGAAATAAGTTGTTTGATTACTCATTACTGAAAAAAGTAATGCTGTTAGTAACGTTGTTTATTTATGATGCCGTTATTCCCATCACTGACTTTGGATTGTTAGTATTGGGAATGATTGAAAGGAACTTCCTCTGTTTTTCTGCTTTGTAGGTTTCATCATGACTGTCAGCCGGCCATGCTACTTTGGGAACTTGTTGCTGGGTGTAGTTGGAGTGGACGTGAATCTGGCATACATACTGGAAGACGTCACCTACTACCAGGACTCCCTGGCCTCATATACATTCCTCATAGACAATAAAGGTAGGCAGATTTGTATGCTGATGATTGTTTTTGGTGGAGATCCACCTGGTTCCATAAGCCAAAATGAGCTAAGCTTATTTCCTATGTTTCCAAACTCAAAAGACCTTTGTTCATCTTCGGAACATAAATTACTTTTGATAGCCTCAAAAAGCTCAAAGACTTCATCAAAAATATCTTTCTTTGTGTTCCAAAGATGAACAAAGGTCTTACGGGTTTGGGACGAGATGAGGCTGAGAAATTAATGACAGAATTTTCATTTTTGGGTGAACTATCCCTTTAAGCTTGACTTCATAACTTCACCCTGAATTTGGAGGTCTGATCTTCACGGACACAAACACTGAACTGAAGGCCAGTAACCTTTAACAGTTCATTAGGAGAATCAGCTGTCGCACATTGGGCGGCTCAGAGCCATGGCTGAAATCATGCCAATTTTTTGAAGTGGGAACAGCAAAACTCTGCGGATTTGAACTTTTTGGGAAGAAAATACTTATTTTGTTCTACTTAAAAAGCAGTAGTAGCACTGTCTGCTTATGCAAACTTTGTCCACCAAAGAATGAAATTAAGCACTGTTGACATTTTAATTTACACTTTCTTCATCCCGCTCTAAATAACTTCTATTAGTTTTTCCATGACTTCCCCCAGCAGGGTGATGTGTCTCTGTATTTACAACACTGTTAACCTCCACTTACTACATATTAAAACAATTAGATAAGCTCGCTAGAAATTGCCACTTTGCACTAAAAGGGTGTGTTGTATTACATATGTAATAAAGTGAGGGCGATTATCCGTTCCTGAGAGTATACAGTCTGTCCTAATGACTGGGATAATGAAGTGGCACCTGCCGTCTCCAGCTGTTCAGTAAAGAGACGTGATAGCACTGCCTCTCAGTTCATTTCAGAAGGAAGTCTCTCCCTGTGTTGTGCAAGCCACAGAATGTGTGTGCAGCCTAGTAGTTGAAAATCTTGACTGGTAACTGAAAGGTTTGAGCCTCACAATGGACCATCTGTTAGCACATTGTGCTGAAAAGCTGTCACAATATACAGTATGTTAAAAACATTTTGGACCAGGAAGCGTAGTCACAGCTTACAAGGAAAAGTTATGCATTTCATATACAAATTAGGGATTTACAAAGAGGCCCAACAGAAAACTCAGTTCTTTAATAATACTCTTAAGTGTGGAAAATGTTATATAAATGTTATATAAAAACATTTTCATATTGTTATATTTTTTTTATGTCATTTATTGTTTGAATATCTTTCAGGCTACACCCTCATGCATCCGTCTCTCACCCGTCCTTACCTGATGACTGAAGCTCCCCTCCATACAGACATCATCCACTATGAGAACATCCCAGGGTTTGCTGCTGTGCGTCAAAACATCCTCAGGTGAGGGTGTATGGGATTTCAAACGGTTCAACTGGGTGTCTGCAGTTGCTCGAGTTTACTGTGTTACTCACATGATTGCTGAGCTCATGTTGTGTGTTTCTTGTTAGTCTGCCTCTGGGAAGCCAGGTCATTGCTGTGCCTGTCAACTCCTCTCTGTCTTGGCACATGAACCGCCTACGCGATCCCAGTCGAGATGCCTACAATGTCAGCTACGCTTGGAAACTGGTAAGCAGTTCCTCCACAGTGGAACAAGCATTGGATTAGAGCAGGCTGAGGGAACACTATGTTATTTGTTTATTCTTTTTTGTATTAATACTCATTCCGCTTATCTTGGTCTCTGATTTGCAGGTTCAGGACACTTCGTTTATCTTGTGTATAGTTTACGTGCAGCCGGAGATCCCGGTAAAGCAGCTGAAGAATCTAAACACTGCCCCTAGCAGCAAACTTTTGTACCATCGCCTGGATCTACTGGGGCAACCCAGCTCCTGCCTCCACTTTAAACAGCTCGCTACAGTCGGTAAGCTCAGACGAAACATTAATATAATCTTTACATTGTTTTGTTAAAAAAATAAATAAATAAATCAATAAAAAAGGACATGCTATTCTCATAGCTGTTAGGACCATGCAAGGCTCATGTTTCTCTGAAAATGGAGTGAGACAATATTTTAAGTTATTTTTAGTTTTTCATAAGTCAAACATCAAATCCAGATGGAACACTTACAAAAGGATTTTTGTTTTCTTACTCAAAAAGTGAATTTTTACCAATAAAGCCCAAATAAATATTAATACACTAGCAGAGGACTGCATGCCAGATGTTCATAAAGTGAAAAAGTTGTTTTGTCATTGAAGTATTATTGATTTCATATTTTTCTTAAAAAGGATTTATCAGCCGAAAATGGCATTTTTGGTTTTCTCCCGAAAGAGAAAAACTGTATATATGGCATTTACGCTCCCCTCAATATTCTTCTCTATGAATGTGCGATCTGTATATCTGATACTGTTGCATAAAACTAAATAAAAATAATATAGTAGATATTTAATATTATTATGTTTTCTGTTTTTTAATTTTATTGTGTTATTTTCAGTAAAAGTGTGGTTATGTTATTGGCTTGTGTTTTTAAAATTTTAGTATCCTTAAAATTATTGAGTTAAATTAAAAAAATCTTACAAAATGACTTGTATATTATTTAATAAAATAGTAAAAAATTATTACAAAGCGGTTTCAGTTTCAGTTTCTGTGCATCCATTCGGTTTCGGAGCCAAGTGCATCCAGAACTTTCAGTTTCGGTTTGCATCCCTAGTTCTTAATTTAGTTGTAATTTATTCCTTTGGAAAGCTAAATTTTCAGCAGAATTTCCATTACTCCAGTCTTCAGTGTCACATGATCCTTCAAAAATTATTCTAATATGCTGATTTGGCATCTATCCATCTACACTGCCATTCTGAAGTTTGAGATCAGTAAAAGAATTCTGATATTCATTTTCAGGATTCTTTGATGAATAAGTTAAAAAGAACAGCATTTATACAAAATATAAATAATAATAACAAGGGTTACAATAAATAAATTCTAATTTCTAATATAGTCTTTGCTATCTCTTTCTATCAAGTTAACACATCCTTGCTGAATAAAAGTGTTCATTTCTTTCAAAACAAGAAAGAATAAAAATTTACTGAGCCCAAACTTTTGAACGGCAGCGAATGTTGTTAGAAAAGAATTTTATTTTAAATAATAGCTGTTCTTTTTAACTTTTTATTCATCAAAGAATCCTAAAAAAAAATATTAAGCAGCACAACTGTTTCCAGCAATGATAATAAATTGGCATATTAGAATGATTTCTGAAGTATCAGATGATGCTGTAAATTCAGCTTTGATCACAGGAATACATTTGATTTCAGTGTATATTAAAATAGAAAAGCGTTATTTTACATTGTAATAATATTTCACAATATTATTTTTTTTTCTGTAGTTTTAATCAAATAAATGCAGCCTTGATAAGCATAAGAAATTGACACAAGTTTGGAATCAGAAGATACATTGCCGGTCAAAAATTTGGGTTCAGTACAATTTTTAATGTTTTTTTTGTTTTTTTTTGTAAGCTTTACTTTTTTGTGAGTGACTATTACTGTAACTGAGGGATGATTGATAATGGTTAGGTGATAATATAATTAAGCAGCACAACTGATTCATCTCTCTTTTATTCCACAGAGAGTCCCACAGTGATGTTGTCTGCTGGTAGTTTCTCTTCTCCATATGAGCATTTGAGTCAGCCAGAGACCAAGCGTATGGTGGAGCACTACACGGCTTACCTGAGTGACAACACCCGGCTCATAGCCAACCCAGGCCTGAAGGTACACACAAACACACATACTGCCTATCTCAGCAACACACATCTCACAGCCAACCTGGGAATGACTCAGTCTTTCACAGTTAGTGGTCACATGGATAGTTTCTCAGTCCTAACTGGCGGTTGTTCGTTGGCAGTCGTCCTCTCCTCTTTAATTCTTCTTTTTCATTCGTGAAATGCAGCGCACCAGTCTTTATGATTCTCTGCTTAGTAGAATTCTTTAACACCCCCTCCTCTTCTTTGGTCTTCCAGTCTTCTGTGAGAAATGAGGTGATGGCCACCAGTCACGTGACAGATGAATGGATGAGTCTTATGGAGATGAGCAGCCTCAACTGCTACATTGTAAGGCGTTACATAGCAACGCCCAATGGGGTGCTGCGGATTTATCCCGGTTCACTCATGGACAAAGCCTTCGATCCCACCAGGAGGCAATGGTAAGATTTGAGCCTCAGGACGGAGGTCTTCAAACTCCTAGTGGGACGCTGGTCAACAGATCCCACAGTCTGTTGACTAAGCTTAGCAAACTGTCAGATTCCCAAGAAGGTTTTTTGTGTTCATATGCAGCTGTCCACATTGCAAAAAAAAGATTGTATAAAGATTATATGAGGGAAAAAGCAAACTTTGATCAAATTGTAAATGTCTGTTTAAAATGTGGTGTAATTAGTGATTGTCTTTTAGGTACCTACATGCTGTAGCCAATCCTGGTCTCATCACTTTTACTGGACCGTACCTGGATGTTGGTGGGGCGGGCTATGTGGTCACCATTAGCCACACCATCCACGCCTCTAGGTTAGTCGTTTACGAGTTAAACTTCATGTTTAAACCTAGTGGTTCTCAACCAGAGGACCTCTGCAAGCTTCCAAGGGGTTTACAGGATAGGAAATGTATTTCAGTAATAAATTTATTTGTTTAAAAAAAAAAATCTGTAAATTACCATGCTAAAAAAAGTCTTTCCTCCCTCAAAAAGTTTTGTTTTTATTGAAAAACCTCTGGAATCACAAAATGTATTGTGGTTCATTAATTTTATATACAACCACTTTTTTTAAATTTAAGGCCTGGAAAATAGCAATAATCCTGAAGAGGTACTTGAAAAGTGCTTGAATTATTGAAAGACTGTATCTATGAAATAAGTGTTTAATTTTGTCAATAAGCACATTTCACGCAAAATTCAGGCAGTTAAAAAACAACATAACTTTTACGAGTATTTCAGTTAATGTCAGAAACAATCAAGCTAAGCAAGTGGTACTGCTGCCAGTGTTGTGTAAACATGGCTGAATATGTGAAAAAAGGAACAGGTGAACCAAATCAGTCAAGTTTTTTATGCTGGAACCCCTCTGATTGATTCAAACTCATGACTTTGATCATTCATTTCAAACAATTCAATAGCCAAAACCAGGCCAAATTAAAAGAGCCAGTGATTTTGGGAATTTCAACATCACTAGTAATGATTTTAAAAAGCACGTAGTGAAGGGTGAAACTTTCAAACTCTGAATAAGTTCAACAATTGCATCGCAAAATGATTCACTGAATGATTCAAAGCATTCAAATCAGATCGGATATCAGGAGTCATTTGTTTCAGATCGGGACTTCAAATAAATTGATTCAAGTTGAAACTTCGCGTATCGGGAATCATTCGATTTAGATTGGAACACGTTCGTGAATCATTTGAATTATTAAAATGAAATAATTTGTGATGTACGATTTGAAGTCCCAATCTAAATCAAAGGATTCATGATACGCAAAGCTCTGAACTAAGACGCGATTTGAGTCCTGATCTGAAATGATGGTTCGCGAATCATTATTTAGATTGGGACATCAAAGCGTGGATCACGAACCATTTGATTAAGATTGGAACTTCATGGCGTGGATCATGAATCATTTGATTCAGATCGGGACTTCAGTGCGGGTTCGCGAATCAGTTGTTTCATATCAGGATTTTGGAGCGATTCCGCAAATCATTTTTTCACGTTTTTTTTCTTAAACAGTACAAAAAACATCAAACCATTAAAAGCAGTAGAGTTATAAAAAAAAAAGCAAGTATACACAAATACGATACCCATGAGAAAAATAAATATGGTTTTACTATAGTAAAATTGTAGTATACTTTGTAATACTTTAGTAGTAATACTTTGCAAGTGCTTCACATTTATTTTATTAGTACATTTTTATTTATCTTTTTAGAATTATTAAAGACATTGTTTGATAAGTGAGATATCTGATTGAAGTCCTTGAAAATCAAAAAAGCAGTGCTTGAAAAGACCTGGAAAGTCTTGGAATTTCATTTTACAGCATCTGAACGAACTCTAAATAACTGTATACTTCCTGTACACAGGGGTCTTTGAGTCAAAAGGTTTGATAACCACTGGTTAAACACATGATTTGCTATGTATTAAAGCTTTTATATGTGGATATTAATTTATTTTGGCTCATTCAGATGCTGTTTTTATGCTTGTATGGATCAAATGTAAATGATAATATAACTAACTTAAAGGGATAGTTCACTCAAAAATGAAAATTCTGTCATTGTCGTTCCAAACCTGTAAGACCTTCGTTCATCTTCAGAACACAAATAAAGATATTTTTGATGAAATCCGAGAGCTTTCTGACGCTGCATAGACAGTAATGCAACTGACACATTCAAGGTCCAGAAAGGTAGTAAGGACATTGTTAAAATAGACCATGTGACATCAGTTGTTCAATCGTAATTTTATGAAGCTATAAGAATGCTGACACGTCTCGTCTGGTCACTAGAAACACAAAACTAGGAATGTTTTACATCAAGCCTAGCATAGTTTGTCATAATGTACCATGAAGAAAACTTTTATTTTGTGCGAACTATCCCTTTAACAGAACTTGAGTTAATAATTTAGTCTTTTTTTTTTTCCTACCTAACTCCTTTTTTTGTCTAGCTGAAGAAAGCGTAGCATATGTAGTATGTAATGGTACCTGTTGCAAATGAAAAACAACTGCCTTATCACTGTCGGGTTTGTGCTTGGCACAGTGTGGGTGTGTGTGGTCGTGTGTGCGGAGATATGATGAAGCTGTTTGAATCTGGCAGCGTTCCAGAATGTCTGGTGTAGATAAAGAGTGTTTTCCCTGCACGTTTTCCAATCAGTTCTCTCTTAAAGAGGAGGAAATGTGACTATGGAATATGCGATTTGATCTAAAGCTTCATTGCAGTGACCCATCATACTGTAGATCTCATTCTTCATATTGTTCAACACACTTATCTGCCTCTTTTCCCAGTTCTCAAAAGGCCTCCGGTTACACAGTAGCGGTTATGGGCATTGACTTCACTCTGCGCTACTTCTACAAAGTTCTGTTGGATCTTCTGCCCATCTGCAATCAGGACAAGGGCAACAAAATCCGGTAAGGCCCTTCCCACCAAACCCAACCCCCATCTCATTTTGGTTAGGTTCTTCTAAAACTCTCTAGTGTCTGCCAAGTCCCCAGTGTGCCGGCTGTGGTGTCCAGCGTAGTGCCTGAAGCTATCGATGCCCCACAGAGGCTCTTTAAAGCTCTTTCAAATGAAACTAATCAGATTTGCTTCTGTTGGAAAAGAGGCATTCACTTAGTCTTCTCTGCATGCTTCTAAGCTCCCTCTTTTAGGATAGGAGGAGATAGAATGAGAAAGATCTGAGGTGGGGATCAAGAAACAGCGAGGGAGCGCTGGACGCAGAGAGAGAGGAGAGATGAGAAGGGAAAAGTGTGAAGACTGGAACAATGATACTTATTTTATTTATTTATTTTTCAAAAAATACATTTGAATGGTGCTTGCCTCTGCAAAAGCATTATTCCTAGGTGGTTGCTTGTGATATTCAGCTGAAGTTACAAACCTAGTTGTAGAGTAAATGAGCACAAAGTTACAACCACTACTAATATATATGTGTGAACATATATTAATTGAAACCTCTGACCAAGAAGAATGGTTGGAAAAAATGACAGAAGGATTATATCATGATAAACAATTTCTGATGATACTACAACGTAAACTTGATTAGCTTTTAAGCACTTTTCAATAAATAAATTAATAATATTATATGTATTATATGTATACATGTCAGAAGTTTGGGATCAGTAAGATTTTTCTTTTTTAAAATAAGTTTCTTATGCTCTTCAAGGCTGCATTTATGTGATCAAAAATCCAGAAAACAAAAACAAAACAAAATTGTTTTCTATTTGAATATATTTCAGCATCATTACTCCAGTCTTCAGTGTCACATGGTTCTTTAGAAATCATTCTGATATGCTAATTTATTATCCATTTTGAAAACAGTTTTGCTGCTTAATATTTTGTTAGGACCTGTGATACTTTTTTCATGATTCTTTAATAAATAAATAAAGTTAAAAAGAACAGAATTTATTTAAAATAGAAATCTTTTGTGATGATATAAACTACCATTTAAAAGTTTGTGGTCAGTAAATGTTTAATTCTTTCTTTAATTTCTTAAGAAATTAATATTTTTATTCAGCAAAAATGTAATAAATTGATAAAAAGTAATAGAAACTTATATTGTTAGAAAATATTTATATTTTGAATAAATGTTGTTCTTTTTAACCTTTGTTCATCAAAGAATCCTAAAAAAAGAACCACAGGTTCCAAAAAAATATTTAGCAGCACAACGGTTTCCAACATTGATAATAAAAGTAATAAATCAGCATATTATAATCATTTCTGAAGGATCATGTGACACTACTTTGCATCACAGGAATAAATTATATTTTAAAATATATTAAAATAGAAAAGTATTTGAAGCTAATAATATTTTAGAATATTACAATTTTGTTGTTTTTTTGTTTGTTTGTTTTTTTTTTTGTTTTTTTTTTTGATCAAATAAATGGAACTTTGAACTTTGATTTCTTCAAAAACCATAAAATATCTTACTGATGCCAAACTTTTGAACGGCAATGTTTGTATGTACATAGAAATTTAAATTAAATTTCCAGTTTGGTCTGTTAGTATTTATGTCCCCTTCTAATTTTTAATATTTGCAAATAATTCTAATTTTTAATATTTGCAAAATAATATTTAGACCAGTGGTTCTCAACCAGGCGGCCTCTGCAAAGTTCAAGATAAATTTTTTAAAAATAATACAAAATAAACTTTAAGCTAAAACAACTAAAAATCAAGTTTAATTCACCCCCAACTTTTGAAATTCTACAGTGTTTTATTTTGAATAATAATTGTTACTTATGTTAATCTATAGATACTAATTTATGTAAATTTAATATTGTTGAGGGCAGACTGGGTCTTGCGATCAAAAAGACCATTGATGTAGACTGTAACAAGCATAATAGTATAATAGGTTTTCAGGATTATTTTTGTATCATATTTAAATGGAAATCTAATTTATGTAGTCATAAAATAGTCTAGTAACTAGTAGTCACTATGGTCCTAGTATGAATTTTGTCTTTGACTTTTAAAATAAAGTCTTACTGGTTCAACCATATAATATTATTATTATTATTATTATTACTTTTTTTTTTTTAAATGCAAGTCTGTGGAATTTTTGTGCACTTTTTTCGTTTGCCATGCAACCAGTCTCCAGTCTTTTATAACAGAAATTTTGTCTGACACTTCTGTTTGTAAGGCAACATTTTAACCCTAAGAATAAACAATAGTAATGCTTGCCTTTGCAAGCAGTGCAAATAAACCCTACTGATGCAATATATGAACCAGGGAAGAAATGGAGTACGATTTTCAGGACTGACTGAAAGACACAAAGGGAGATAAGCTGATTAGGGCTGCATTCCAGACACATCCTGTTATGTTAGGTGCCAGTGCCCCCATTTTTTTTTTTCCCCCTCTCTCCCTTCTTTTCTGTCTCTCTTTTACCCTTCCCTCTCATTCCTCTCTTCCCTCCCTTTCCTTTCTTCTTAACTCTATTTCTACCAGTTTGTCTCTTTCTTTGTCCCTCTTCACGCTCTCTCTGTCTCTTTATCTGTCTGTGCTGTGGAGGCCTCCGTGCTCTTTGAGTTTTCAGTGCTGTGGTCATTAAACAGGATTAGTGAAGTGGAATGCTTCAGTGTGCCACACAATAACCTGAACTGTTCTGAACTGCAGATGGTACCCTGTGAACATACCGGAAGCCATCTAGTGTTTCCTTCCACCTTTCCCCTCTAAATGTCATTTTGGATCTGTGTACAAGCTCAGAGTGCTTGATCCTGTTTGACTTGGTCTTTATGTATGTGTAGGTGTTTTATCATGGAGGACAGAGGCTATCTGGTGGCTCATCCGACCCTGATTGACCCGAAGGGCCACGCGCCGGCAGAACAGCAACATATTACTCATAAGGTAAGGAACTCTGGATCTGAGGACAGCTTTACCTCTCTTGAACAAGAATATAGGCATTTTAATGTTTTTGTTCTTCGAAAAATGGACTATTTATATTCTTTAGTTATATTATATTTAAAGATTGGTAATGAAACTGAAAAACAAGCTTACTGAGTTCATCATTTTCTCCTGTTTTGCTTGACTTTAGGAGCCTCTAGTGGCCAATGACATTCTCAACCACCCCAACTTTGTGAAGAAGAACCTCTGTAACAGTTTCAGTGATCGTACCGTTCAGCGTTTCTACAAGTTCAACACCAGCATTGTCGTGAGTGCAGTTTCATATTAATTTTTTTCATATCAGGCTACTGTAAATTTTGTTTAAAGTGATAATCCTGGATTTTTTTTTACTTTGTATGGTTAGTCAGCTTAATGTATTAATGATGTTGTGGCGCCACCTAGCGGAGGTTGTGTTAATGGCAGCTATAGCAGATGTGCTTTATAACCAGCTGCGCAAGTTGCGAAAAGACTGTTATGGAATCAAATAATTGTTAATGGCTTACTGTGTGTTTTTCTCGTTAAGGGTGACCTGACAAACCTCGTGCACGGCAGTCACTGCTCAAAGTACCGGCTCACCCGTATCCCAGGAACCAATGCGTTTGCTGGTATTGTGAATGAGACCTGTGATTCACTGGCGTTCTGTGCTTGCAGTACTGTGGATCGTCTCTGTCTTAACTGCCACAGGTAATGTTTACTCTCTGCACAACTCTATTAATAACACACTGTATTTAAAAGTCTGTTCATAAATGTAAATATTAAGGCATAGTTATATTTATTCATTTACAATATTGTTCACTATTGTAAATGCAGGCTTGTTGAACAGAAGAGAATTTGTTCAAAAAAACATTAAAAATCTTACTGTTCAAAAACTTTTGACTTGTAGAGATGGACAGATTTTTAATTTTTTTAAGATTGTTAATCTCTTTTTTAAAGAAATATCTTCTGCTCACCAAGACTGTATTTATTTGATCCAAAATACAGCAAAAATAGTAAAATTGTGAAATATTTTTACATTTTAAAATAACTGCTCTCTATCTGAATATATTTTAAAATATTTGAAAATTAATTTCTGTGATCAAAGGTAAATGATCCTTCAGAAATCATTCTAATATGCTGATTTGCTGTTTAAGAAACATTATTATTATTATTATTATTATTATTATTATTATTATTATTATTAT
>JAHKKF010508099.1:0-10150 GCA_019740295.1 Labeo calbasu
AATGTTTTCCTCAAGAACCTTAACTTTTTTTTGACTGAAGAAAGAAAGACATGAACATCTCGGATGTTGGGGTTGAGTAAATTATCAGGAAAATTTCATTCAGGAGTGAACTAATTCTTTCAGGATTGCTTAAAAAAATTACCGGCAGGTGTGTCTGATTAGGCCCTCTGGCTCTACCTTACAGAGCCCCTAAAGCAGGGTTGCTCAATCCTGTTCCTGGAGATCTGCCTTCATGCGAAGTTTAGCTTCAAAACTAATTAAAAAATACACCTGAACCAGCTAATTAAGTTTGTCAGGAATTTTATTACAAACAGGTGTGTTGGAGCAGAGCTGGAACTGAAGTTTGCAGAAAAGTAGATCTCCCAGGAACACAAACAATCACTTCTCCCTTATATTAACATTCGCAAGAAAAAACCCTGAGGCTTTCAGCTCTGAGAATTTCTGGTGGGCTGTCTGAATGACTAACCAAGTTTCCTCAGAAAACTAGGCTAGTTGAGGAACATGTTCTTCATATAAATGATTTAATATAAATGATCCCTGTTCCTGAAGGCACACAAACACTATACTTTTTCAAACTCTTCATGATTAAACATAGCTGATTCCACCAGCTTATTAGTAAAGATTCCAATGGTCCATCCAAAATCGCATGCTGTCCGAGTATGTACTTAGATGGATGGGTAACAAACTTTATATGACCATAAAGTATATTCTAGAGTTGTCAAAAGGTACCGGGTCCGGTACTTTCGGTGCTGAAATTTTAAAAACGTCCATTTCCCGCTCATATTTGAGCGCTGTTGAGCCGATTTTTAAACCACTGATTGGCCATGGTGTTCACGTGCTCAACAGACATGACTGTGATTGGCTACAATGATAAGCGCTTCACGCTCTTCACTGAGCGCTCACACATAAGCACAACGGGAGCGTTTGAAAGCCACGTGTGTCAGTGGATCCCTAATACTTCTGCATATAGACGGATCCGTTGACAGACGCTCCCGTTGTGCTTATGTGTGAGCGCTCAAGCGTGAGCGCTCAAATGTGAGCGGGAAATGGATGTTTTTATAAAAAAAAGGAACCACGTGCATTTTGACAACCGTAGTATATTCTATAATGAATGTGTGTAGTATTGTTATTATTCAGATGTACTAAATCAGTTAAGTGTTCGTAGTCACTTATGCTGTCAGTTGCAGCGTTTCACTCCTTTAACTCCTTTACCGTAGCTTAATGGAATAGTAAAGTGTTTATTGGATGCACATTTAAGAATCTCAGTGGACATAGTAGGTTATCCAGGTTCTTTTGCCTATACTGTTTTATGAATGCTATGAATTTTCCATTCACATGCTGTCTTTCGCCCACTCTGTAATATGGAAGTAGGCATATTCGTGTGCAGGGCACAACTTGAAAAGGATAGGTCACATAAGGTATGCCTCGAGGAACAGGGGATGAATTTGGAGACTTCCTACGTCATTCAATCTGGATGACTTTCACATCTAGAGCTCTAGCAACTGCTCAGTTTTATACCATGTTCTTATATGTTGTATACATTTTCTTTCTTTTGTACCCGGTACCTCTCCATCTCCTACTCTGTTTGTGTTTGTTGGTGGCTTGACCTTTGCAGTCACATGACAGAAGCTTTGAGAAGCACAGAGAGCCCAGAAGGGCATTCTGGGAAAGCTAGGTCAGCACGATTGACACAAAATCGTCTGCATGGGTACAGTTTCATGCATACTGAAACCTGGCAGTACACTGCAAGGACGGTTTGCATAAACTTCTTGAACATTTACATGCATGTTCTCAGCGTTTTCTCTTTTGCACCAAAAGATCATGCACATTTGTAAAGTATTGTGTTGTTGTTTGAGTTATGCCTCATTGTCAGTGCCTGTTGGTATTTAGGTATGTATAAGCCAGATGAAAGGGGTGTTGTCCTGCATGTTTAACAAAACACTGAGTGATCTCAAAAGCTTGAAGGTTCTGTTTGTCTAAGACCATCGGAGAATGCTGGTGGGCAGGTTTTCAACGAGTTTATAAACCCCTGATAGCTGAGTTTCAATTTTGTCACATCTCATAATGCTCATTCACTCTGCTGTCAGTCAAGGGTTTTTCCTCCATCACTCAAACTCTATTTGTGTGCTTGTGTGTCAGAATAATCGAACAAAAGGAAGAACTGTACTGTACATTGATTCTTGGTTTCAGTGTCACAGGAAACAGTCAAAACAGGTATGTAATCATTGTAACAGAATTAACTGGCTATAATAGAGTGTTTCCTGTGTCCTTCGGCCGTCACCACGCTCTCTGTGACATATACAGGCAGAGTGCTCCATTTCCCCTTCAGCTGTACTGTATTATCACACACGAATGAGCTGAGATATGAACGCTTTGCTTGGAATAGTTTGAACTTTGTAACAATGCCTCAGGGTTACAGGCTCAGTAAATGTATACATTAGGAGTACTTGATGCATATTATTTGAGGCAAAAGCTTTAGTGAGCTCAAATTAAAATGTTAAAACTGCACACTATAGACCGACGACTAATAATCACTTTGACTGGACTGCTTACTTTAATACTACATTAAGTCTATCAATAAAATATGTATTATATACACTAGGTTTTTTATTTTTATTTTAGGAAATTAACACTTTTATTCATCAAGGACACATTAAATGAAAAAAAGTGACAGAAAGACATTTTATAATGTTACAAAAAGTTTCTGTTTTAAATAAATATTTCTCTTTCGAACTTTCTATTCATCAGAGAATCCTAAAAAAAAAAGCAAAGCATCACAACTGTTTTCCACATTGATAACTATAATGATTTTTGATGGATTGTGTGACACTGAAGACTGGAGTAATAACTGGTGAAAGTTCAGATTTGCCATGACTGGAATAAATTACATTTTAAAATGTATAAAAATAGAAAGCCGTTGTTTTAAAAGACGTAATATTTCGTAATACTACTGTTTTTACTGTATTTTTGATTAAATAAATGTAGCCTGAGCTGTAAATGTAAGGTGAGCATAAGAGACTTCTTTCAAAAAGATTTAAAAGTCTTATGCTGTGTGCACACCAAATGTGAAATGCAAAACTGCAAATAGACACAAATGTAAATTGGGCGCGAGTTGAAAAATTTCAACTCAAGTGGAAAATTGGGGGTCTATAATGACTATAAGTTTAAAAAGTTTGGGGTCTATAATGGCAATAATTATTCGTGGAAATATATTACATACGAAAAATTAGGGGTCTATAATGGCTATAATTATTTGTGCTAATATATTACATACAAAGTAAATGCAAAGACACAAATAGACTGAATTTGCGCGGGGGCGACGTGATTGTTGCGAAGGCGCAATATCGCGTCTTTCGCTCAAGTTGAACAATTTCAGCTCGAAAATCATTGTGTAATGGTGTGCGCACCAAAAACAAATTTAATTATTTGCTCAAGTAGATTACATACAAAGTCAATGCAAAGATGTGACTTTTGACACTTCCAGTTGTGTAAGAAAATGGAGGAAGGCATTATGCTATATGATTTTATTTGTGCGAGTGACACGAAAAACATCCCGCAAGTAATCTAGAGCGATAACACGATGAGAATATTTGCTTCGCGCTTGGTGTGCACTAGGGGTGTTGAAATTAATTGTTGTTTCGATGCATCACGATGCGGATGTGGACAATTCTGCATTGATGCAGTAATACACCGTAATCGATTATAGCCTACTGACGTCACTCGCATACGCACCTGTCATGCGAGTATTAAAAATGCATCCACTATTTTTAAAACTGAGATCTGGGCACATTTTGGACAAAACAAGCTTAGTTAAAAAAAAAAAATGCTCAGAATTTATTCTTTGTCTTTGATTGTTTTGAATCGATTGTTTGTTTTGAAGCTTTCAGTTGCAGTTAAATGCACTTGCATCTCCGAATACATTTGATACAAAATTTATGTGCAAACAGTTGTTTTCAGAACAGGACAAAACATCTGATATGTCGAAATTAGGGCTGTCAAACGATTAATCGCAATTAATCACAAACAAAATAAAAGTTTGAGTTTGCCTAATATATGTGTGTGTACTGTGTGTGTTTATGTATAAATAAACACATTCTTGTATATATTTAATATGTATTAAGTATATGTATTTATTATAATTTTATATACATTTTTAATGTATAAATAAAAATATTTTGTACATATTTCTCTACATTAATTTGTGCATATATATATATATATATATATATATATATATATATATATATATATTAATTACACACAGTACACACACATATATTAGCCAAACTTAACCTTTTATTTTGTATGCGATTAATCGTTTGACAGCCCTAGTCGAAATAGATCTGTGCGTTATTGTGAATGCAGCCTATTAAAGCTGCCACTGTCTATGAACTCATCAGTAATAATCAAACGGCAATAATGCTGAGGCAAAAAGAAAAATCCATAACGATGATTGCCTGTAAATTTTCAGATACTTAAAGCACTCTCAGATACTGAAAGTACTTTTTGTTTATCACTTGTAATTGTCTTTTTCCCACTTTATTACTTTATATTTGCTTGTATGTTTTGAAGCTATATTTACTTGGTTTCAATTCACCTGAGGGGGGGGGCGTGGCTTAACCTTAAAAAAGGCGACTTTTGAGGGGCTCTGTAGCACACACCGTTTGACCTACAGTTACCAAAATTCATACGCATATAGACCTCATCAGGCCAAACAATTTTTGCATCGTGATCAGATTGAATCGAATCATTGACATGGTAATCGTAATTGAATCAAATCGTGAAACCAGTGCAGATTCACACCACTAGTGTGCACACAGCATAATGCTTTTCTCCATTTCCTGATACAACCAGATGTGTCAGACTGGATGTGTCGATAAGTTCTTCTCTTATTTGACTTGCGAGACAACGCGCCATGAAAATTTGTGCGGAAGACGCGACAACGTCGTCCGTCACGAATTCACATCTATTCGTGTCTTTGCATTGACTTTGTATGTAATCTATTCGCACGAATAACTATAGCCATTATAGACATTATATGTTTTTGATAGTGTATATTGTTTGGAGAATCCGTCAATTCTGAAGTACCAGAGATTGGTGTTGTCTTACTACAGTTGTATTTAATCCATGTAAATTCAATCTATCAAGCATTTTACACTGCTTCTTCACAGCCCAGGAATATCAGCTGTTAATGTTTGATTTTCCCTGAGGTAAATGTAGCCACACCTTTGGTGGGAATGTTTTGTGAGAATGCCAGTAGATGAAAATGAGTCTAAACGCACACACACACACAGCAGTAAACACAGAGTAAATGCACTATTGGAAATAAAGAAAGGCTTGATCGCTTGTTAAGTGAGAAGTCACACTAATAAGAGATTCACATTTAGAGATGAGACTCTCACAGGTATAAATAGAACACAAACGCATCTCTTTAAAAGGCCGAACATCAGCGTGTTGGTGTCAAAGCAACGACTACCCTTTTCTTTCTACCTCTCATCTTTTCTTTCCATCCGTTCATTGTTTCTTTGCTTCCCCTGACGCACTCTTCCTGTTCATGTAGTGAGATGGCGAGGTTTTTCAAGTTCTCTCTCTCTCTCCGTTGCTGTGTATTTGTTATTTTCACACTGAAAGGTTCAGATAAGAGTGTTCTCTTCCAGGGCTTTGCCCTTTAAAATAAGATATTGTTCTATCTAGACCTACACCCTTATGTTGTCAGTGTAGCCCTTTAGGCCATTACATCTAATGTTAGTCCTGAGTACCACTCCCTCTCAGTTTGTGTGTGCGTGTGTGTTTATTTACGTGTGGTCGGCAGGCACAAAATATCAGTCGCTTTCCAAGGTGAGCAAGCAATTCATAAGGTGTGTCTTCGCTGGAAGTGAATTGGCAAGCTTTGTTTGAGACTTGGAAGGTTTACCTGCCACGAAAAAACCCGAATGGTTTGGATAAGCCAAAAATAAAAGCGTTTCTAACCGCACACGCCCATTTCTGCGACTTTGAGGGCAGACATATGCAAAGATGTGCAAAAGTTCAAACAGGCATTTTGCTGATGCATTGTGTTCGAAGCCGTTGCTAATGAATTAGCACTGCAATACATGCTAAAAGCTTTAGGTTAATCAGCCACCAACTGTTTGAGACATTCCTCTTGGCTTTTCTGGTCAAGTGATTAGCTTAAAAAAAAGAGTAATTCCACCCTGTGTTTTGGATTTGGATTTGGATTAGGTATTCATACAGATTTTTTTTACCTGACACAAAGATTAAGAGAAGCTTTGTCAAAATATACTGTTTCTGGCAGTAGCTTACGCAGAAGCAACCGTTATAATTGGCATTATTTAAAAAAAAGAACAACTAATGTATTTTCTCATTTAGAAAGCTAAGTGTGTGTGTGTGTGATGAGCTGTTTGTCAGGTGGGAGCGCTGCTCTGATGTTGTCCGGTCTGATTCTCACTGCTCTCTGTTGCTGGTTACTCTTCCTGACAGGAAAGGCAGAGCTGATGAATGACATCCTGTGCTGTTTTCTCTAATGCAAACAGCCCCAACACACACTCTCCCTCTCATTCTGTCACTTAAACACACACACAGTCTCTCTCTCATCTTTACTAATGACTTAATGCTCAGGTCGATACCGTTGTCTTAAATTCTGAATTTTACTCTGGGGAGTGTGTTTTAAGAACTGGCTCAATTTCTAGGTCCGTTTTCCAGTCATAAATGAATGTGAATTTAAAGTTTGGCCATGCCTCACGGGATGTTGAATTCGAATGGCAGGAAGAGGAATTTACTGCGATTCGAGGAAAGTCACACATCAGAGGAACTTTATTAGTTCACAGCAACAATAAATCAAACAAGAACAGGTTACTTGTTCTGTTAAAGGCGTCTGTGGTGTAAAACTGTTTCATCTTGTTTGGCTACATTTTGAAAGTACATGGAAAAATGATGTGTTCTTCCACCATGGTTGATATGAATATATATGATGTATGTTTGTATGCAAATATTAAATACAGATTGTTAAAGGTAGCATTTTACACATTGCTTATTAATATCATCTACTGCTTCTATAAATAACATTTATTATGAAGTAGCAATACATATTGCGCTGTTGTTATTAACTTAAAACTATTAAAAATATTCAATATTTTGAAAAGCTTAAACGTAAAATAACACGGGTATATATTTGAATGATCTGAAATAAAATATATGTAATTTGAAGTACTAAAATTACAACAACAACAAAAAAAGCGGAAATTAAAAAACTTTAATAATAATATATAAAAATAGTAATAATTATAACTAACAAAACGACCAAAACAAACTAAAATTAAAATGAAAACTAAAAATATGAAAATAAAAACTAATTAAAAATACTAATAAATACTAATAAAATGAATAAAAACAGTATGTAAATTATATTAAAATAAAGGTATATATTTCAATAGTCTGAAATAAAATGCATGTAATTCGAAGTACTTAAATTACTAAAAAAAAAGCTGAAATAAAAAAGGCTAATAATAATAAAAATAATAATAAGCATAACAAAATGACCAAAACAAACTAATCTGAAATAAAATACATGTAATTTGAAGCACTAAAATTACAAGAAAAAAAATAAAGCTGAAATATAAAATGTTCTTCATCATCATCATCATCATCATCATCAAAACAGATATAAAAACATAACAAAATGACCAAAAAAACTAAAACTGAAAATATAAAAATAAAAACTAATTCAAAATATTCATAAATATGAATAAAATGAATAGAAACAGTATATAAATTATATTAAAATAACACAGGTATATATTTCAATAATCTGAAATAAAATTCATGTAAGTTAAAGTACTAAAATTGCTAAAAAAAAATAAAAATAAAAATAAAGCTGAAAAAAAAAAAAAAGATTAATAATAATACTAAAAACAAACATAACAAAGTGACCAAAACGAACTAAAATATAAAAATAAAGAACAAATTCAAAATATTAATAAATACTAATAAAATGAATAAAATCAGTATATAAGTTATATTAAAGTAACAATTATATATAATGATATTAAACTAAGTCTTAGTTAAATTTTTTATTAAAGGCTACATAAAAACTTCTGAATTATACGTATCTTGACTCAATTCTGCTTGTCATCAGAGAGCTGATGACTCTGTTTGTGTGTGTTAGATACACTGTACCCTCTGTAGTCTCCTCATTAAAAGAGGCACGGTTGAATGGATGCGCTCACCAGTTCAACCAGTAGATTTCTATGAGGTCATCGCAGTACTTTCATGAGAGTCTCACCAGTATCTTTCTATGCTGTTTTTCCTTCTCATTCATTTTCACCCAGTCACACTGTTTTTGTGACTTTGCTTCTGATTTATCTGCAAATCATTTTCTATATATTACACTATTGCCTGCCCAGTTATGACATAAGGATGTCAGTTTCATGTTGTCTCTGAATGCTTTGTTACAGGATGGTGAACTGGTGCTGACCGGGTTCGTAGTTGTAATGTGATCAGGGTTAATAGTCCTGCTGTTCTGTGATTCACACAAGATAGTTTTATGACCCGCTGGGCAGATTGCATCTCTTCACTCAGTGATTGGCTAATGTCCAGCTATGGTGCTGTGATGTCACACCCAAAGGGAGTGGCAAGGTTTTTATGACTGGGTTTTTCAGTGTGAGATTTAGCTTCACCTGGTGGTTGTTTGCAGTGTTGCAGGATGATTCAACTCCCTCTGTATCTTCATTCATGCTTTTCCACAATCACAAGCATCTTGCCCATTCAAAAAAAAAAAAACAGCAGTGATCACTGACTGTTAACTTCAACTCAAGTTTTTTGGTATATTAAACAAAATTACTAAATATTAGACAGTTTATTTATACACTACCATTCAAAAGTTTGGGGTTCAACGCTACATCATTTTATTTAAAAATGACCGTAAAGACTGTTACATTAAGAAAACATTAGTGCTGGGAAACGATTAATCGCGATTAATCGTGATTAATCGCATTCAAAATAAAAGTTTTTGTGTACATAATATATGTGTGTGTACTGTGTATATTTATTATGTATATATAAATACACATGCTCATATATATATATATATATATATATAATATACATATACATTATTTATATATTAAATGTATTTGTATATAATATAAATTATATGAATATAATATATATAATATATTATATATAATAATTTATACATACTATTTTCAAAATATATATTGTGTGTGTCTTTATATATACATAATAAATATGCACAGTACGCACATATATATAAACAAAAATGTTTATTTTGGATGTGATTAATTGCAATTAATCATTGCCCAGCACTTGAAAATATATCAAATAAGTGCAGTTCTTTCAATGTTTATATTTAATAAAGAATCAGGGAAAAATATGCTTGAATCAATGTTTCCACAAAAATATTAAGTGGCACAACTATTTTTAACATTGATAATTAATAATAATAATAATAGATCATGTGACACTGAAGACTGTAGTAATGGATGCTGAAAATTCAACGTTGCCATCACAGAAATAAATTACATTTAAAAATGCATTAAAATAGAAAACAGTTATTCTAAATTTTAATAATATTTCAGAATATTATGCACTTTTTAGTAAATAAAATGCAGCCTTGATGAACATAAGATGCTTCTTTTAAAAATGAGCATTAAAAAAATCTCTCAGACCTCAGTGTTTTGAAAGGTAGTGTATTATGTCAGAATTTGAACAGGTCTCCATGGATACTAAATAAAAACAGTTGAAATGAAAAGAAATGAAAAGAAATTACCACTAAGTTGGTAAAAAGTGTTTTTTTTTGGGTAATTTCCTGTCTAACTCAGACAGCCACTGGTACAAAAAAATATTACAAGACATCCCTGTGTACAACCTTATTAATTTGGTAGCTTTTAGAAAAACGTCCTGTTTTCTTTCTTCTCTCTACAGGAGCTGGTAAAGCAGTGTGTTGGTGGACCGGAGGAGAACAAAGACACGGACAATCTGGTGCAGGAGACCGACAGTCAGTACGGCACATGGGAGACTGGACTTCGCACAGATGACAGGTAAACACAAAACCATATGAAGCCAGAAAACAACCATCTTTGTCCTACATATGAAGAGTTCAGATGCAAAACCAGCTAAAAGCCATCTTGGTCAA
>JAHKKF010508101.1:0-10033 GCA_019740295.1 Labeo calbasu
TCTCTCTCTCTGTCTCTCTCTCTCTCAATTCAATTCATTTCAATATATGCTTTATTGGCATGACAGTTGTTACAATGTATTGCCAAAGCAATGAATCTTAAACAGATGTTTAATAAATAAGTAAAAATAAAATAAGTAAATAAGTAAATAAATACAATACATGCATGTATGTGTATATATAAAAAAACAAATATAGAACAAATCAACGTTTTTGCATTCTGTGAACAATTTAAAATTCGGTGTGTGTGTGTGTGTGTGTGTGTGCATCACTGTTTGTTGACTCCTCCCTCTTTTTGTGACAGGCATCAATGTATCTTGCTGTTAGTAAGATACAAACTTTTTTTTTTTCACCTAATAAATATTTAAGTTGTGTTTTCTTGTTTAACATTTTGAAGTTAGGACAAAGTATTTCAAATTTTAGATTAAACTTCTTTCTGATTTCTTCATAGTTAGGGCAGCTAGTTCCCCATGATTACAGTATGGGCAGATGCGGCTGTCTTTGGGCAGCCAGTGCTGTCGACATCTGCCCGTCTCTGTAGTCTCTATTTAGGGCCAAATAACATTGAAGTTTACTTTGTTTCTCTGTTGTTTCGGTCCAATAGGCTAGATACTTTTCTTTTTGTTTTTTTATAATTTGGTTGGGCTGAGTTTTGTGGATGAATGTTTCAGTGTCCTGATGCTGGATGTTGTTAGTCATGTTAGTTTGTTTTTGCAGCTTCAGGAGCATCTGAATCATGGGGACTTTTTTCAGGGTTCAGTTTATGGCTTTTAAGGGCTTTAAAACGGTAGGAGTTGGGGTCGCTCATTTTTAGGTGTTTCTAAAATTTGATGTTTCGTTTCTCAATGCGCATTAGTAGAGGATATTGGCCTAATTCTGCCCTGCGTGCGTTGTTCGGTGTGTTCCTCTGTACTCTGAGGATACTTTTACAGAGCTCGGCATGCAGGGCTTCAGTCGGATTTTTGTCCCGTTTTTCAAATTTGAGATTTAAAAGAGGACCCCACACTTCACTGCCATATAATGCAGTAAGTTCTATGACTGATTGACACAGCCAGATTCTAATTGGTATTTCAATTTGGATAGATTTTTTGATGCCATAAAAGGCCCTTCTACCAGCTGCACTTATTTTCAGCCCGAGGTATGTGTAGTTTGGTCGTACCAAGGGTGAAATTGTCTCTTTCCCTGACATGTGGGTCTTTTCTGGAATAACAGTACTTTAGTTTTGTTAGAATGAATAGTCAGGGCCCAGGGCTGACAGAACTTGTGTTGTCTAGGCTCTGCTGTAAACCCTCTTCTGTTGGAGACAGCAGAACCAGATCGTCTGCAAACAGCAAGAATTTAATGTTGGAGTCATGTATTGTGAGGCCAGGTGCTGTTTATTGTTCCAGTTCATTAATGTAAATATTAAAGAGAGTCGTGATAGTGGGCAGCCCTGCCTCACATCCCGCCTTTGATTGAAGAATTCTGTTTGTTTATTTCCAATTTTAATTGCGCATTGATTCTTTGAACACATTGTTTTTATAATATTGCGTGTTTTACCCTCAGTACCTGATTCTAGAAGTTTTGACAGCAGACCTTCATGCCAAGTTGAATCAAAGACCTTTTGGAAATCTACAAAGAAAGCAAATATTTTGGTTTTATTTTGGCTAATGTATTTGTCAGTCAGTGTGTGTAAGGTGAAGATGTGGTCTGTTGTTCTATAATCTGGTAAGAATCCAATTTGACTTTCGCTGTACGGAAGTCTTGTGTTGATGATGTTGCAGAACAGCTTTCACAAACGCCTCTGTAATGGTTTGGTTCTGATTTGTCTCCACTCTTGAATATGGGCGTTATGAGTCCTCCATTCCAGGTTTGAGGGAAATGACCGACACTCAGAACAAAGTTGAACAGCTTTAGTAGGGCCAGTCTTAATTTGTGCTCTGTGTTTTTGGGCATTTCTTAAGGTTCAGTTCATTTTTTCTCTCTCTCATGGCCTGAAGCTAATGTGTGATTATGTTGCAATGTAGCTCAGTCTTTTATTCTGTCTTCTCTTTGGCTTCTGTCTATATTCATGGCCTGCAGTGTGACTATTCTGAGCATGCGTGTGTTTGTGTTGAAGGTCACTCTGTGCGTCTGCTGGGTCAGAAGAAGGAGAAAGGCAAGCGTCTGGGAGGAGCACGGCTGGATCTGCCCAAGATCAGGAAGAACCCACTGATTGAAATCATTTCCATCAACACAGGGTAAGATGTGAAAGAACAAACACGCTCATGAAAGATTCAGAGACACTGGTGGATTCAGTTTCCAGCGGAGCGCTCACATTGACGTAGTGTGACGTGATTATCGTCCTCTAAACCCAGATGAGCTTCTGTTTGTGGTTCAAGTAAACCCTACGTTACAAAACGTACAAAATGTCCCCACAAAGATTGCGATATCCAAAATCCAAAGTCCCCAAAAGGAAACAAGCTTATAAATCATACAGAATGAAGTGTTTTGAGAATCTAGAAATTAAAATTAAATTAAATAAATTAAAAAAGTCTTACAAAATGACTATATTAATTAATAAAATAATGAATAATTATTACAAAGCAGTTTCAGTTTCAGACAAGAATTATATCGGTACATCCCTAGATTTTTATGTAAAAAGAAACGTTTTCAAGGTGATACAAGACCCCACTGTAAAATGATCTTGCTTATTATACGGCTACTTATGAATTTCATCATATTTTATTACCTCAAGACGACTCGCAGTACCCGCTGCAGCCGTCTGTTATCAGTTGTAGCGGTTTTGGTTTTTGTTTTTCTGTTTGACCAATTAGATAAAAAAGGATATTTCTAAACATTTCATAGAAAACACACACAACATGATTACTGAAATAATTTCAGAGAAAATGATTTTCAGGTCTGTATATGGTGCCCATCGTCAGACAAGGATTTATCGATCTTGTTTCAGTGGCGCTCGAGCATCAGTGCAGAGAGTCCAGCGACGCTTTCCTCTGAATCCCAGATGTTTCAGCATGAGGTTCTGCTGATGGTGGAGTGTGAAAGGAGTGAGTTCATTAGTGTCAGCAAACAGAAAAGCACTCTCCCCATCTGCCGTTGTGTTGGGGTGATGCTGTTCCCAGAACACACACAGATTCATAAAGCAATTAAAGCACCATCCTGACAGCTTTGACACACTCGTTGCAGCAGCGCTTAGTGATCGAGGAGTCTGATCCTGATCGTGTGTGATGTTCACATTAAGGTTCAGCTGTGGTTGTATGAGTTCATTCACACTGATGAACCTTCAGAGAAGCGACAGCCGGACCTGAGCTCGAACGTAGCGTACGTGTCCTCGTCACGATCGTTCGTCGGTGTCTCTGACGGATTCTCAGTGGTCTGATGACGTCCAGCGTCTCCAGAGGGTCCGATCTGTAATCTGCCTGTTTGCTCGACAGCGTTCGGCAAATTCCCCAGCATGCCGGTGGCTTAATTATAAACTCGTCTCTCAGAACCGCTTAGAACCAAATGAGATGCAAATGGAAACACCTCGAGACGCGGAGGAGAGTCTTCATGGGAGGAGAACATGCTGGTTTGGGACTCTGGGACTTTCTGCTGTTTTCCTGCCCGGAGAAGTCCGTTTATTCCTGAGGATTTACTAAGCTAATGTGCCGTTTGAGCAGCGTCAAGCTGCTAAATGTTGTCGGAATCCTCATGTTCTGGTCTCTTTTTTTTTCAACCTGAAAAGAAAGATGTTTTAAGAAAAACCCAGTTAGGCCACTTGCATAATTCAGACCGTTGTTTACAAGCTCCGGTTTGTAGCCGTTATGTCTCTTCATGTGTATTTTTGTCCTGTCTGCTGTGATGTTGGCTTTACATCACTGTTAACATGACGTGTGTCATCTGGACGGTGAACGTATGGGCTCAGGACAGCATTAGACAGGAGACTTCAGCGGTTACCGCTAGGGGTGTGACGAGACGCTTATCCCACGAGACGAGACGCGAGACTGGGTTCACGAGAACGAGACGAGACGAGATTTTTAAACTTTTCTTAAGAAATCCCCAATGATGAAATGTATAGGGAAAATAGTCTTTTATTCAACTGAAAACGACAAAATGCAAAAAAAAATGTAGGTGCATTTTGAACTTTATGAAATTAAACTTGTATTTTAATGAATTCTATGCAGTAATAAACAACATTTAAACAAGAGCTTCACGATTCTGGATAAATTGAGAATCCCAGTTATTTTTAATAAATTGAAGACCATGATTCTCTCACAGTTCTGGAGAAAAAAAGATTAGAAAACTAAACAAAATAACGTAATTTACTAGTGGTTCTGACAAACTGTTCATTGCTTAAGTCTTTTAAAAACATATTCATTTAAACAAACAAACAAAAAAAAAACATTCAATGGAGTCAGTGTCTCACTTCATTAAGACTTGTTTAACTATTGAGATCTCCTGAATGAATGATTCAATGACATACTTTTTTTAAACGGTTAGTTGTCGCCACGTCCTGGCGGAAGAGAAGAAGCGTTACTATATATACAAGTGTTAAGATGCTTTCGTTTTGATCGCTACTGTAGACAATAAGTGTTTATACCCAAACTATGAACTTTTATCCCAGTGATTCTATTTAAATGTCTGTAACACAGAAATAATGATTATAATGTGGTTAAAAAGACTGTTTGTGTTTACCCCGACCCTCTGATTCGTTAACGGTCCTAATAGACATAGCTACATCGTTGTCATTCGGGAATAAGATCGCCCGGGTGTTTGAATCGAGATCTTGATATTTTAAGGATTAATTGTGCAGTTCTAATGTAAACACTGCAAAATGTTTTATGGGGATGTCGTCACGAGATCTCGTCACATCCCTAGTAACCGCACACTCCCGCGTTTCAAATGCGAGTTCACGTAAAGAAATCTTCAGGCGAGTCCAGCACTCAGACGCTGGCGTTAGCAGCAGGTTTTCATGAGAGATTAGCTGTGTGGACGTGTGCCGTCTCTCCTCACCATATAAAATTGAGTTCATCGTTGTGCTGATGAGATGATTATGGGTCATCGCTATGGTAACCAAACTACAGACTCTGACTGGCCGTGACGTTTGAACAGCGTTTGGTGTAAACAAAGAGCTGCTTCAGTCCTGACGAGAGATCAAATACTCTGCTGCTGGGACAAATTTACATTAGAAAAATAAAATCTATTGTAAGCGATGATGGGCCCAGTCCCCAGCGCCAACGCCACCCCGGTGGCATCAGGTGCACAGCGGGCATTTAATCAAGAATGTGAAACAGACTCAAAGGTTACATTTAGATATTAACAGAACTGTTACTAGTGAGTTGAGCCTGAAGACTAAACTAAGAGAATGAAATCAGTTCATAGCAAGGAATATACAGCTTAACATTAACAACAATACAATGAATTTAAAAAAAAAAAAAACGAACAAACAAATTCAGCACCTAAAAAGCACGTAATTGTTGTCTGGAAACACAGTTTGTTTTACATATATAAGGCCTATTAATGGTCAATGGTATTTAGGATATCAATAATTGCTTTGCAGTTTCACGTCTGCTGTGTTTTGACATTTATTCTGATAATATTTGGACCAAATCAGGTAAAAAAAAAATATATATACATATATACATATATATATATATATATATATATATACATACATCGTGGTGATTTCAAAGCATTTTGAAAATGACTCACTTCAAGCTGCCAGTTGGTGGCCCTGTAACGTTCAGTCATAATAGTGATCAGCGTCATATAACAAGAAAACTGCTTAAGCTTGATCAAAATTAAACAATGAACGCTGAAGTTATGACACACTTCCTGGTTCCCTTTTTTCATCATATGTTGGTCCCCTCATCACGGCCAAAGCGTTCGAGATATTGACGAATCATGTTGACTGAGCTTGGTGATATTGGGAATCAAAATCCTAGAAGAGTATCGCAAATTACATAGCATGCTTTTTTCAAACAATCCACAGTAGCTGATTTCCTGTTGGGTGGAGCACTGACTGTCAACACAAAAGTTGCTTGGTAATGAGATTTATTTGGCTCGTTTCCACCGAGCGACGCGGTTCAGTACGGCACGGTTCGGTACGCAATTATGTCCGTTTCCATTGTGAAAAGCTGTGGATGGTATCAAAGTAGTGAACCGTACCGTACCGCTTTTTTGGTACCCTTTCGTTGGGGTCCCTAGCACAGCCGAGAGGAGCTAAACTCACTGCGGAACGTTGATCGGTCGACTCGAACGGTCACTGGTGCTACAAGCGGATGAAGCGTCTTTCACTCGTTGCGCTGTGCTGTTCATGCGTGTTGGGCTTATTTAGATCAGACTGCGCAAACAAAAAAATATATACAGTATACTCTCAGTGTGTGTTCTTGTCTGTTCTTGCAGACTTGTGAAATGTCATTGCCCAAAAACCTGCATAATTTTCAAAATATTACTCTTCTATTGTGTCATGAAATATAGTTTTAAGAGTTTTTCAGGTGAGAATGTAGTAATGTAGTTTAAAACTCAAATCTGCGGTTTATTTATAAAAAATAGCGTCTATTTGAAAATTTGCTATGCCGATTTCGGCGATGGTGAGCTCCGGCCGACCACCGGGCGCTCAGTGCTCACGTATCCGCCGAGAGCAGCCTCATCTCGGCCGGTCCTTCTGACGTTCGCCGCCGGCTCTGATGTGTCTGTAGTGAATAAACATGAGATACAATTAGTTTTGAGTATATCTAACAGGCAATCGTTGGTCTCATGAATCTATTTTGTGTTCCTGCTCATATCATTTTGACTGAGCACAAAGTTGTTTAATTTTCTGTATTTATTTGCTGTAGTACAGCGTTGACTAGCTATCATAAGTTTGACTGAATTGTTTGCTTTTGTCTTTATTTTCTCTTATATAAGCCTCTTCTACTTTGTACTTTTATAATAGCTATTATTGTTTATTAATACTGACATTTAACAAAAAGAGGCAGAGTTGTGCTTATTGTTGTGCTTTATCATCGATCGTTAGTTTCACACACCACGCACATCAAGGGTACGTGTCGGTGGAAATCACGAATCGTTCCGTACTGTGCCGTACTGATCCGTACCGCTCTGCGGAAACGAGCCATACGTGTATGAATTTTGGTGCCTGTAGGTCAGATGCTGTCCCTTCACCCTTTATGGGTTTGGCTATTAAAAATAAATCAAACCAAATGAAGAGGAAAAATTCTAGCATATAAATGTAGTTTGGCTTAGGGGTGTCATGTTAAATTGGTTCTGCAATTTATTAATTTTTTTTCTCGAATGCAATCGAATCGATCGATCTGGAATTGATTCGGAGCTTAGTTTTTAACAGCAGATGGCGCTCTAGGCTACTTTTTAACTGCATGTTTAAGTGCTCACAAAGAAGAGCGTTTGTGCAGTCAACTGAGTCGATTAAGTGCTTAAATATACCGTCTCCTTGTCTTTTATGACACGAGACTGATGTAAACGGAGCCCACTACGAACACTCTTGTAATTCGCTCCAGTCGTTTCAGTCTTAATAAATGATTATTTCACGCTCAGGTGGTGTGTGTGTAAGGAACTGGAAGCAAGCAGAGTACGGCCGTTTCTAAAGCACATAGTGATGCGTTCGGAAAATCTGAAAAATCGATCCACGAATCAATTTATTGTGACAACCCTAGTTTAGCAGATGTTGTTTTACTGTGTTTCTGAACAAGAGGAGACCACAAACAAAAATCAGCGCACTTTGAGGACTGGACCAGAGATCAGGACAGACTCTAGTTGGTTGTCTTCAGTCGTTCAGCGTGTTTTAGTTTTTGTTAACGTGTGAGATCAGGGGCCGGTTGCATAAAAGGTTTAGACTAGTCTTAAAAGTTTTTTTTTTTTTTTTTTTTTTCTCCAAGACTGGTCAAAATTTTTACAATTCGGTTACATAACTTAGATTAGTCTAAGTTGAATCCAAAATATAAGACTGATTATCCCTTTATTAACTGCTAGTTGGTCTTAACATTGCGTTTATGCAACTGGCCCCAGGAGCTTCAGAATCTGTGTAGCCACAGTGAGTTTTGCATCCACATGTAATGAATGCTCATGTTGGGACAGGAATCAAGCTAAATCTCTGAGCATAATGGCCGATTGTGTTTGCCGTAGATCTGGTGTGATTGTGGAAGGTCGGGTACGAGTGAGTCACGTTGTTTTGTGAAGCTGTGTGTCACTGAGTGAATCTCCTGCGTGAGAACGCGCTGATTCAGGAGTATTGTGACGTCCGTCTGTTCGCCCGTGAGTCTCAGCGCTCGTCTCAATGAGCTGATGAGATACGTGTGAGATCTTTAATGATTTGAAGCTCTCTGGGGTTCAGTAGTGCTCTCCTGTTAATGTCCTTTAGATGAAAGTGCTGTTGTTGATTGTGTGCCTATGATCGTCTCATGCTCCGTTTGCTAATGCTGACAGGTTAAAGGAGGTGTTCAGATGCCTGAATGGAGTCGACTCATGCTTGATCTGCCCTTCAGGAGCATCATCTGTATGTCAGGAGTGCTCATGAAGACTCACGGCCACACCGAACGTCATCCGGATTCAACACATTTGAGTGTTAGTGCTGTGAGAGAGCCGTCAGCGGCTCAGAGATGTGTGTGTTTTTTCACAGGAACGCTGTTTCAACACCAGGATCACACACACACACACACACACACACACACACACACGAGCTGTGAACTGTAGTTACTCAACATTTACAGTCAAGCTACTTTTGAAAAACTGCTAACAATAGTTTCAGATTTGTCATAATATTTAAAAAAAAAAATAATACTGATACACTGATTATAAATGCGACCACAAATTCCGTTTTGAACGTGAAAGTCATTGTTCTCCTCTGCTGGTGTTTTGAGGGAAGCGGCGTCTGTGCTGGAGTGTTTCTGTCACACGAGGTGTTCAGTCGCTGGCTGTAAATGATTCAGAGCCGTTAGCTGAAGTTAAACGGGCCGACCGCTCTTAAAATAAAGCATTTGCATACGGCTGTATGTACAGTTCAGTTCTGATTTCATTTGCATTCGTATGCGAGGTTATCGGCAGCAGAGCTCGTGTGTGACGCTCCTCGGTGTCAGTCTGTCTTTATTCGACTCCGGAGCCGTTTTTAATTTGTTTTCGGGCCCATCTGACATCAGGCCTGACATTTGGAGGCTGTGCAGATAGAGGGCTCTTTGTGAGGTTTCTCTCTCTCGACTGGACGCCCCATCCGTCACCCAGCCTCTTATCGGAGTCTCGGCGCTCAGATCCTCATGCGGTGACGGAGGCGTGACGACGCTCCTCTCCGGATCTGACACGCGTGTGCTCTGGGCCCTGATTGCTGTGTTACGATGCTCTCACGTCTGTCTAATGTGCAGCACACAGACATTCATCATGTCATTCATTTAATTTGAGTTTATCACTTTTTTCCTGACTTCAATATCCATCATGAACAATGGCATTAACCTCATATCTTAAAAAAAGCAACAAACTATAATTTGTGTAAAATGGTATCTGTCACCAAGTTGTAATTTCAACAATGTTAAAATGTGTCATTTTATTAATTCACATATATATCCAGGGGTGCACGTACGTTTTTTTAGCCTGGTTCTCAAAAGAGTACCTGGAGATTTGGTTTGGTCCTCACATTGCACAAAGTGTGATTCATTAAATATAACTTTAAAATAATAATAATAATAATAATAAGAAGAAGAAGAAGAAGAAGAAGAAGAAGAAGAAGAAGAATTAATAGTGATAATATCATTGGACTTTATTTAGGGTTTTTTTTAATAAAAAAAAAATAAACAAAATAAAGTGTGGTAATGCTATTATATTTTACAATAAAAACGGAGTATTAAATAAAATATAGTACACTTAAAAATAAAATGATGATAATTACTTTTTTTATATGGATTCTCATCATTTTCAAACTTAAAATGAACAAACTTTTATTTTGGCGGTTTGCCAACAAGTACACGCTTCTGGGTTTAGCGTTTCCGATTGAAGAGGGTCAGTGAATGAAATGTCACATTTTTGCATTGTGCTTTGAAACGGCAGCGAATAGCCTAATATTATGCTTTCAGA
>JAHKKF010508102.1:0-31090 GCA_019740295.1 Labeo calbasu
GTACATTAAAATGATATATTTTCATTTTGATGACTTTTTTTAAATTCAATATGCTATTTTTAATTTTTTTTAATTAAATTTTTAATTTTAATTAATTAAATATTATTACTAGTTATGTATAGCTAAAAAAAATGTATGCATTACAGAAATGCATGTGATTCTTTATGATTTTTTATTTAATTCGCGCTTTAAAATTAAATATTTAATATGCCCTGAAATTTCTGTGGCTTTGCTCTTATTTGCTATTGAGCAAATAATTCCACATTACTCACACTTATACTGTTACATGGACTCTATCTAGGAACAAACATTCATGGAATGAAAACGTATTACTCCCAAATACTTTTTTCCACAAATTTGTGGCAAAACTTCACCGACATTAAGGAAACAGCAGCAAAACAAAGGGCAGGTCACACTAACACAAGAACCTGACCTGTTAGTGAGGTCACAGCGGGTTTCCAGATAAAGCAACCCTGGCATCATCTCTTCTACCAGCTGCTGAATGACTGGAGGGTGGCATGTGGCAACCTCGAGGTAAACACGCCTGGGCAGACAAGGACATTCAAAAGTGTAAGAGAGGAAAAGGTTGGGCTGAGAGGATGTTTCATCAAGTAAACAATCTCGTAAGCCATTAGTCATGAAGAATCGTACGTCTGAGACGGAAAAACTGAAAGCTAATGCTAGGACAACCCCGTTCAATAGAGATTCTTGGTACCATATCCATGTGTCATTTCTACGAAAGAAACAAGTCTTGAGTGGACAAATAACAAGACACCCAAAGAAATCTGAAACCCTATACAGACCACTTGACGTTCAGTGACTAGAAAAACGACGCGTGCAACGCTCTCAGGCCATGACGAGTTTATCGCTCATCCGTTCGGTGAAATGCTTATTGAATTTGTCATTTTACGGGCATGGAATATGATCACCTTACACAAGACAGGTTTTGCAACTGTTGTCACCAAAGGCTAATTGTGTTATTTGTTATTGTGTATGCATGTGTGTATGTGTATGTGTGTGTCTTGGGAGTGATGAGGGCGGGAAGAGTACTGGGAGAACGTTCTGGTCCCTGGAATACTGTTATCTGGTGAACTACAGAGAACTGTGTAGCATTCGATTCCCTGAAGCATTTAAGATATGCTGGGAAAGCTTCTTAGCGCGATTATACCATACTATTTATACTCCGTTCGGCTAAAAGGCCACTCACACAAAGAGAGCCGGTCACTCTGCCAGACCACATATGATGGTTTTTCAGACAAACATACTCATCTTACCCCCCCTGAGTTAAGAGCTTCGAGCTCAGAGCCAGAATCGGCCGAATCACAGACAGGCCGTCCAAACCCCCGTCCAATGCGCTGTGGTCTTCAAACCTTCAAGGGAAGAGGCGGGGATGGTTAAAAGGTTACATGAGACGTTCTCAAACACACACGTCAAAGGTTAAAGCACATTTTGAGCGTGTCCTCGTGTTGGCCTAACCTGAGTATCTCAGTTTGTAAAGTCTCCATGTCCTGACTGTGCAAGTAGGGAGGGTTGCTGACTAGAAAGTCAACGGGATTGCATTTGCTCAGTATCGCATCTGCGTCTGGGAATGCAAAACACATTTTGTTCTCTTGTCGTTGTATGCGAAACATCGATTTGCAATAGAAATTAAAAGCTCGTAAACTAAACAACAATACTGACAAGATCGGAAAATCGTTACAGGAATGTTGAATTACATACTTGTAATATCTGGGATATTTTCAGTTGTTATGCTTGAGTCAAGTTTTATCGTACTATACTGTACATATACATTACTGTTCAGTGTGAGGTCAGTAGTTTTTTGTTTTTTTTAAAGAGTTTAATTTATTCAGCAAGGATGCTTTTAATTGATCAAAAGTGACACCATTTATAATGTTCCAAAAAACAAAACAAAATAAAATAAAATAAAATAAAATATAAAATAAAATAAAATAATTCAAAGAGTAAAACTATTCAAAGAAAATTTTTATTCAAAAAATAAAATTTTTGCCACAGCAGGAATAAATTAGATTTTTTTAAAAATATTACAATAAAAAAATATTTTAAATTTTAAAAACACATTTCACAATATTATTGTTTTTACTATACGTTTAATCAAATAAATGCATCCCTGGTTTGCATGTCAGAGATCTTTAAAATACTACTACTCAAAAATACACATATAGTATATCACAGATTTTTTTATAGGATTTTTTTTTTTAAGAAATTAATATTCAGCAAGGATGCAATTAATTGAATTTTAAAATATTGATTATATATTTTTAAAATATATTAAAATAAAAAACAATTTTATACTGTACAGATTATTTTACAATATTACCGTTTTCTTATATTTTGTATATTACTGTTGTAATCAAATAAATGCATCCCTAGTTTGCGTAATAGAATTCTTAAAAAAACTACTACTCAAAAACACATAGTATATGACAAATTAATATTCAGCCAGGATGCATTTAATTGATCAAAAGTGACAGAAACAGCATTTAAAATGTCCAATAAAATAAAATAAAAATAATTAATTAAAAATACTGTCTATTCAAAGAAGCATGTATCATGTTTGCCAAAAGAATATTAAGCAACACAGCTTTTCAACATTAATAATAATAATAATAATAATAATAATAATAAATATTTCTTAAGCAACAAGTCAGCATATTAAAATGATTTCTGATGGATCATGTGACACAGAAAGCTGCTGAAAATGCCGTTTTGCCATCACATGAAAAAAAAATACATTTTAAAATATAGTACAATTTTTTAAAAAATGAATTGTAAAATATTTCACAATATTACTGTTTTTACTACATTTTTATTAAATAAATGCAGCCCTGGTGTGCATATGGATTCTTTAAAAAAAACTACTTAACAGTAGTGTAAATATTATACATAGTACAAACTGTATTAGGTGCTATTTATATGTGTATACAGTAGTATGATACAGTAGTATTTGATTTTCTCATGCAATAATAATATATGTTTTTTGAGCACCAAATCAGCATATTAGAAAGATTCCTGAAGGATCATGTGACACCGAAGGCTGCTGAAAATTCAGTTTTGCCATCACAGGAATAAATAACATTTTAAAATATATTAAACTAAAAACATTATTTTAAATAGTAAAAAATATTTCACAATATTTTCTACATTTTATTTATCAAATAAAAGCAGCCCTGATGCGCATAACAGACTTCTTTAAAACTACCACTCAAAAATTTCAAACAGCAGTGTAAATATTATATATATAGTATAAACTGTATTAGTTGTTATTTATGTGTACATACAGTAGTATTTGATTTTCTCATGTTTGTATACTGTACACACGCATATATAGTGTATGACGTATACAACTAGCTGCCAAAACATATACTAGTGTCAACGATGCATAAAATCTCCTGAAAAGCCTCCATTTATGTCTGCCAGCTCAATAAACACAACACTTGCTAACCAAAACAACACTTACTTTTTAACTAACATTTCTGCAGAAGTGCCGTCATTTCTGCGGTCAGTGAAGTGCAGCGTTTCAAGAGCAAACAAGTTCATGTCACAGTCTAATAATAGTAATGTGGGTAGGCCACAGAGAGTTAAAAATCTGATATTTAGCATTCAGGCAGGCTGTTTTTAATGCCATCTAGCGGGAAGAGAGGCACAGGCTTTAACAGGAAAAGCCCAATAAATCCCTGGAATTAGCGGAACATTTCCATGTCACTACCTTAGAGGCCCTTCTAGGATTTGGGCTGAACCGCCTGGCTCGGTCCATCAAAGTCTTCATTATCTACTAGCGCTTAAGTCGCACTAATGCTAAATTGATTATGAATGTTATGATACACAAAATGAATCTCTAAACTGTTTTTAGTTTCGTCACGGATTATGGGTGGAAATGTTGTGGTGTGTATTTAAATTTGGAAAATGGAGCTTAGTACTGGCATATGATGAAATTAGTGACAATATTTAGTAAATAAACATACAAGAGCGTGGGATGTGTAGAACTGTGTATCGAATGACTGACATTCAACTTCTACAGAATCCGTGGAGCTTTCTGTGGAATTGTAAGATGTGAATTACGTGCAGGTCTGCCTGTGACTCACACGCTGGTCACTTCGGCCAGTCATAACAAACAGAGAGAAAATCAAGGAAATGGGACAATCAAAGATGCCCGTCACTCCCTCATGCTGCATTTCCTCTCCATATACCAAATAGCCAAGCGACCTTGTTCAAATCTGATCTCAGCATTAAAACATCAGCAAGTAATTTGTGAAGAAACAACAGAGAAGTATAATAACACGTCTAGTCTTGACCTGGCTTTCATGTCTCTGTTTTCTTACATTCTAGCATTTCTTAAAGAGAAAAAATAATGACACTTGGGCTAAAAATTATTCCATTCTGTCAGATTTTGTCCAAGTAACTTTCGCCTTCATTTATTCAAATCTGTCAGGCAATATGCAAGACGAGCATACAAACAGAAGTAGTGTTGGGAATGTTACTTTTAAAAAGTACTTTTACTTTTCACAAATAGTAACTGAGTTACATCATCATAAAAGTAAAAGTATGTCAAATAACCTGGATGCCCCCAATATTAAATATGTTAAATATATTATATATTACGGCTGTCAAATGATTAATCGCGATTAATCTCACACAAAACAAAAGTTTGAGTTTGCCTAATATATGTGTGTGTAGTTATTTTGTATATATGAATACAAACACATTCATGCATATATTTAAGAAATATTTACAAGTATATGTATTTATTATCATTTTTATATAATTTATATTACATAAAAATATTTTGTACATAAATAACATTTATCTTTAATTCATACATGAATTTGTGTCTATCTATATATACATAATTACACACAGTACACACACATATATTAGGCAAACTCAGACTGTTATTTTGTATGCGATTATTCGTTTGACAGCCCTACACATATAACCATGTATGAATGCATATTTGTCATGTTGACTGAACTTAGGACTGGTGGTGGTGCTTAAGATATTGGTTGTCATTTAGTGTTTCTATCAAAAAGGGAAAAAAAAATAGTACTGATAAGATAACAAAACTACTACGAATTCTACTACCTAATAACAATATAAAACACACCAACGGTTAATAAGCTGCTGGGTTCATGAATATTAATCACGTTGTCTGCGTTCGCTCGAACTGATTTGCTGAAATCAAAACAGGAACGATAATAGGTGAGCGCCAGCCAATGAGATTGCCGTTTGCGCATTAGTTCCGCCTACTACCGTAGAAACCGACAGTTCCTAAAATTTGAAGAATTCCAAAAGAACTTTGTTATTTTGACAGGAAAATACAGCAAAAAATATCGTTTACATGTAGCGCGTCAATTATTCATTGAAGTTGAAATTTTTGAACTTCGCCTCTATTGCATTGACTTTTTAAGAGATTTTGTACTAACGACAGCTGCAGTGACGCTCTGACTTTACTAATCAACGATTGGCTCTTTCATTAAAAAGGCGGAGCTTCGCGGCCATAATGAGCGTTGCATCTTCCCTCATTCAAAACTATACGAGTGACAAGTCTTGGGTATCTAATAGTCTTTGCTTTGCATGTAATCTACTCGTGCGAATACTTAAATTCGCGTTTGGTATTAACTCTCTCGCTCTGTATCTTTTTTGCATGTGTGTGATACAAAGCGACGGCTAGTCGTGTGCCTTCACACTAGAGTTTACGATTCGTCAAATACAGGTGACTATGTTGCGCAACCATTCAGATAAACTGAAAAATATAATTATAATTATATTTAAATGAAGTACAGCAACGCCGCGTTTTCTTGTCAGTAACGGTAACGGCGTTGTAACGGGGGAAACAGTCATCACTCGTTACTGAAAAAAAATAACGCAGTTAGTAACACCGTTTATTTATAACGTCATTATTTCCATCTCTGAACAGCACATAATGAATAGAAAGGCTAACTGACTCCGGATGATTAAACAGTTTAGCTCTACACGTTAGGCTTTGTGTTCCATCTAAATTCATTTTTATTTGGATCCTAAAAATGACATTTCATGCTTCTCTTAATAAAAATGAAATTTCATGACTGTTAAGTAGGTAATAGCTTATTCCTGATAAGCATTTGATAACCATTATTAAAGGAAATGCTCAATGTGGTATATATCACATTATTTTCTGTTTAGAGTCTGCACAACATGAGCCTGAAGCCCTAATAATTATATCTTACATTTGCAAAAAAGTTTCCTGTGATATTCTGATGTTTAACGCTGTTAAAAATTAATCACCAGATAACAGCCGGTGACGTAAAATAGGCAAGCTGACCAGAAATGATGTTTGTTGTGTGCTGACCACAAATCGGCACTTTGGCAGGAAGTCAGTCTCACAAAAATAATTAACTGTTATGACTAGTCATTGCTGAGTGGGATTTTTTTCTTTCTCTTACCCTTAATCACATCTAAATGGTAAACATCTAGTCTGTCCTGCAGACCCAGTCTGAAATAAAGAGGATAATGAGACATATGGAAGAGTCAAAATAATAAATCATTAAGTGATAAAGATCTAAATATAGAAGCTTTATATAGTCGGTAGTGAACGGAGGTGCTGGTGATCACCTGTTTGCATTTTCCATCGTAAGACATCCTGCTGTCTGGCTTTGATCCAAAGCAAATACCCTGAGCTTAAAGAATCACGGGTACAGATGTTACAGATGACATGCTGCATTACTCAGAAGAGCAAGATAAATAATTACAAAAAAAAAAAAAAAAAGACACTGAGTGCAAACCTGTGGAATGCTGCGTAGTAAACTAAGAGAGATGGCTCCAGATCCACAGCCCACCTCTAGACATCGTAAATCTGTCCCCCGTATCAACCGGAGGTCCTCCAGAACCAGACTAACCAGCTCCTACATGGTTCAAATGGAAATAAATGTTTTCACAGTCTGTGTTTATCCAAAAAGTCCACTCTCAGTTTGTTGCAATATTTAGACACATGCTAAATAGGTCACTCATGTTGTTGTTTTTTTTTTAACCTCTGTTTCAGGACGAGGTATGAACACGGGAGGCTTCATCTTCAGGGTCAGGTCTCTGAAGTCCCATTCCTCAATCACATACTGTACAGGCATCCTGAGAAAAAAAAAAAACAATCTTAAATCAGTCTGTTCAACACACAGTAAGCATCTTTTTTCATTTGGGGAATTTAAGGACATGTTGTATTAAATGTAATAATTTAATTTGTACAGTTTAGTTTCAGTTTACCTCATTGCATCTTAATTTAATTTCTACAGTCTTGTGGTAACACTTTACAAAAAGGTTGTATTTGCTAACATTAGTGAACTACATCAGTTAAAATGAACTAAAAGTGAAAAATACTTCTAAAGCATTTATTAATCTTAGGTAATGTTAATTTCAATCATTATTAAAATCAAGTTGTATCTGTTAATATTATTTAAGCTAACATGAACTAACAAACAGCTGTATTTTTAAGATTAATACTGTAACAAAAGTATTGTTAATTGTTAGTTCATGAAGAAACTAAGCTTAACTAATGCGGCCTTATTATAAAACATTACGAATTTTGTTTATATTTCATTTTTCATTTTATTATGTGCGTATCTGCATTATAACACCATCATTGATGTCCATTTAAAAAAACAAAAAAACATACTGATTAAACACTAGTTTTGTCCTTTGCTAGATATAAATAAGAAATGATCAGTGGGTGGAATTTAAGTAAGAAAAGATGAGTGGGTGGAAGTTAAAAGTCCTCGGAAATGGTTTAGTGTTCATCTAAAAAGAGTAAATGAATAACAAATGACATTTTAAAATAACTCAATTCAAAATAACTTTTAATGAAGTTCTGTGAAGGCCTTCACATGTGTGTCCAGGGTCCTGATCATTAAAAACTCATTAAAGTTGTAGTGAGTATAACTGTAAAATGTAGTACCTTGTGAGGCGTTTGGAGCATAATGCCCACACTCTTTCTCTCTCCCTGTCAGTCAGGGTGTCTCTCAACCTTTTCCTCTGCACACATTCCAGCTTTCAACAAAGAAAGACAAGGACACAGTGTCATGGAAAGGGAAATATGTACAGCTTTGATTTTGCTAGGAGGAAGGAATGGGAGTGAATTTAAAACTAATTTCTTAAAGTACCTTATATTTTTAGCATTTATTTTTATTTATTTATTTTCTCATAAACTTTTAGCTTACACACATTAAATGCCCGCACACTAAAATCACATACAAATAACATTTTACAAGAAAATTCTATTGAAGCTTTAATCTCTACATAAGACAAAAATGTCTTATGGAACGTTTACATTGTATCACATCGTTATGAAACAGAAACTCACAGTTTTTTCACCTAGTACATGAGATATGATGTATTGGCTAGACAGAAGAGGCTCTGAAATGCCGTGGAGTGTAAAATGTTGAGTCCACAGTCTGATCGCCTGCTCTGCTGTGATACTGCATTTTGCCGGAGGAGCAACAGCGCCCTCTGCTGCACTTGACCACCACCTCACAACACTCTGGAATACAACCAACAGTGCATCTAAATAAATGAAGAAGTAAAATATAAAGATATAGAAATACGTACTTCACCGTTTTCTGCTTATGTGGTCAGAATGATCATAATTAAAATACATACGATATCAGACACTTACTTTGTGTTTTGACACTCCACTGTGTCTGTGCATGAATCGATTGAGAAACCAAATTGTCTTGAACATTATCGTTCTGTACTGTAAGCTAATCGAGCTAACAACAAACGCTGTGCTGCTATAATATTCGTGGAATAGCTGTCTGAAAAAATTATGTAACTTGCATGTTTTCGCTTTTTGATCCAAGTAACATCAGATGCCATGTGCCTCGAATGTCCGAATCGTTCTTATGAGTCGGATCATTTGAATCAGTTCAACGGGTTTGACAAAATTATTCACTTGAACGATTCATTTGCGAACAGGATCGGCTTTATTTCTCATTAATTAAATTACTACTTTCAATTTTAGGTCAAAACATAAATCTCCTTCCTTATAGTCACGTTTTATAGCGCTGTTTAAATATACCAAAAATTCAACATATTTCAGCAGAACGTCTTGCTATATTAAGATTAAGATTTATTATGCAAAGGAAACTCGTATGCTAATTAAGGAAATAAGCAACACTGACTAAATCTCCAACCCACTAATTCACTAACCCGAGAACCGGAGTTTTAAGTAAAATATTTTAATGAACAACTTTATTAAACTAAAAATAACACGAATCACCTCTTCAACTAGTCAGTAGACTAGTGCGTTGAAATTAACTGTTCAAATGAACCGATTCGTGTCCATGAAGCGGACTTCCTGTCACTACAGATTTCAAAATAAAAGCCACAATAGAATAATGTGACAACCAAACTAAAGGTACCAACTTCTGTAACGAAAAGGTTTTTCTATTCTACTATGTTTATGCTGGTCTCTTTAATTAAATTAATATAATTTAATATAATTTTACGCTTTACCAGTAACTGTGATCTGAAATGACCACTAGAGAGCGCAAGTGCATTACTTCACGTTTAAAGATGAAAAATATTAGTACTTAATTACGTATGATAACCTTAATTTAACTCAAACTTAAAACCATTTAAAGTAAATTCGTATTTTGGGTACAACGGGTCTAAAGACTCCCCTCGATTTTTTAATGTGGTCTTAAAGTGTATTATGACAGACAAGTCAGACAAAAAAAAAAAAAAAACAATAATTTGTGAATTACCATAAAGTTTGTGACACATCTTTGCCCTTAATGTGCCTCTTCTCCTGGTTAATTTCACATACTTTCATAATAACTCCCAGATAACAACTTCTATGTTCTTTTGGCTATTAGTAATTTGTTTGCGTGCAACTTAGAGCCCAATTTTAGTTCATGCATATTGTCCAGTATTGTGACAACACAAACTTCAAAGACTTAAGTTTTGAAAGGACTTGTTGTCTGCAGTTTGAGTTAGAGAAGAGAGAGCTGCAGAGATCACGTGAGGAGAGACTGGTAGACTGGATTGGGGGATGGAGGACTGGTGCTGTCAGCCAGATGGGACTGATTGTTATTGTGTGCTGCAGGGGTTGCAGTGTGTACAGCCTCAGTCTATTTGTGAGCAGCACTACACATGATTTCAACTGTGAGTCCTGTGTTCCCCTGAAACACTGTCTGTCAGAATGAACACTCTCCTTATATGAACAAAGAGGGATGAGACAATAACAATGAGATCGAGAGAAGTGTAGAAGTGAAAAAAGAGGCAGAAAAGAGCGGAAGGCTATAAAGGAGGTTATCAAAGAAAGGAAACTGTGTGTAGGTATTAAAAGAAAATAAGAAAAAAGAAAAGCATAGCTTTTTAGACACATTTTTGTCCTTGAAGCAAATCTGTGATAATAGCTCACAGTATGTGTGTAATTAAGGAAAACTGGTGATGCCTGCCAGGAAAAGTAAGACTGCACTAGTTTTGTAGTATGTGATACTTTACAGTTAAACTCAGACAATTTGCGTTTAAAATGCTACTGTTTGTCAGACCTAAATGATCATGTCAAAGTTAATCATAATCTTTAACCATTGTGGAGTAGTTGCAAAGTATTTTAAAACAGGATTTTTATAAGATTTTTAATGCCAAGGTGTGCATTAAAAAAAGTGACCACCTTTCTAAAATATAAAGTTAGTTATGTTTTAAAAACACTTATAGTGTCTGAAAATCATGGTATTACACAGACAAAATGTTGTTTGCAAATTAAATTGTTTTTTATATTATTACTGTACTGAAGCCAAGGCATCATGTTGAAAATAACTTTGACGATCCTAAAAATACATTTTCGTGCTTAAACGTTTAGTAAAATCATGCAAGCTGTGCATGTTAGTAGATGGTTGTGGCATGTTAGTAGATGCCATATCTGATACTGTGGGCTTCACCAACCACCTCCAACCCATCTCTTGTTCTATCTATTGGTCTATTTTCTCACTTCTCACTTTCTTTCTATCTTTCACACGATCAATGGTAGACCAACTACATCTAGATAAAACACACAGTGCAGTGTCTGGGTAGGCCGGGCCTCGTGAGCAGAAAGTGTTTCATGTGTACTGTAAACATGATATTGCTTTTTGTTTTCCAAAAATAAATATAAAATGACATTACATTAAAAAACAAAATGGTCTAACCCAATTTCTATTCTTCTTGTTTTCCTAGAGCTGTAGAAGGGAAGAGTTGGAGAGTCTGAAATTGGCCAAAGACATTTCCAGATGGCATTTCCATCCATATCCTAATAAATAAGTGGCAAAACACCAAATGGAAAGATATGTTAGTTCTTTCACATCATTTTTTATAATTATATCAATGCCAGAATGTTAGACTGATTTTAAACTGCATAATATTTTTCTCTATGGCTAATATGACAGGAATAATCCAACCTGGATTCATTGCGCAATGACATGGAATAGCACTGCAGCTGAGTGCCAGATGTGGATGATAAAAGAATGGGAAGTATATGCAGGAAATATTTAGGATTTCTAACCTGCTCTTGGCATTATACTTTGGCTGTAGCTGTGATTATATACAGCAGCGTTTTTGACCCTGGCCCACAAAACCAGTCTTAAGTAGCACGGGTATATTTGAAGCAGTAGCCAACAATACACTGCATGGGTCAAATTTATTAAAAATTTTCTTTTATGCCAAAAATCATTAGGATATTAAGATCATGTTCCATGAAGATATTTTGTAAATTTCCTTCTGTAAATATAACAAAGCTTAATTTTTGATTAGTAATAAGCAAACTTCATTTGGACAACTTTAAAGGCGATTTCTCAATATTTTTATTTTTTGGCACCCTCAGATTCCAGATTTTTTTAAATAGTTGTATCTCGGCCAAATATTGTCCTATTCTTACAAACATCAATGGAAAGCTTATTTATTCAGTTTTTATATGATGTATAATTCTCAGTTTCAAAATACTGACCCTTATGGCTGGTTTTGTGGTCCAGGGCCACGTTTATGTAGGATTTTGTCTTGTCGCTGTTGCTGTGATTATAAGCAGCTGAAGGTAAGATTTCATCTTAATCTTCTAATTTTAGCCAGATAATTATGTAGCATCAGATATTGGTCATGTAGTCGAAACAAAACATAAAACTGTACGTGCATACATTTTTTCCAGCTTCTCAACCTTCATTTCATTCATCTTCAGTGGTCTAATACCCTGGCAGTGGTCCAGAAAGAGTCCTCTATGGCACATATATTCTCAGCAGTGGTGTTTTGAGCCTCCCGGAGGAAGCTCTCTTTCTTTCTCCGCAATTCTTCAAGCTGAAATACTGAGAAGAACCTCACAATGCTGCTTTGTCCCTCAAAAACACTGAAGTCATAGTTTCCCAGGCTGCTGCCCCCTGAGATGCCTACAAGTGAAGAAGCGAGAGGAGGGGCACAGAGCTTGGTAAATTGCTTTCTAATTTTTTTGCCATGAAAAAAAGAGTACAATACATTCTTGTGCCTCTGTAGGGATGTTCATTATCCCAATATAGCCAATGATTCTAGAAAATGTTCCCCAGCCTCCTTCACTTTGATAAATGAATGAAATGCAGAATTCAAGAATGATTTTCCTTTGAATTTATGAGCATGAATCTGAATTGAATTGGCACCTACCTATCTACCTATCTACCTATCTATCTATCCATCTATCCATCTATCTATCTATCTATCTATCTATCTATCTATCTTTTTTGACATCCATCTTTTTTTCACACTGAGGACAATTGAGGGACTCAAACGCAACTATTAACAAAGGTTCAAACATTCACTGATGCTCCAGAAGGAAACACAATGCATTAAAAGAAATGAAACTTTTTGAATTTGAAGATCAAGGTAAACTGTAGTAAATTTGTCTTCCGGGAAACATGCAAGTATCTTCTGTTGCTTCCAAAGGGCAGTATTAAATGAAAAAAATTATATTTAAAAAGAACATTTTTGACATTTTCATCCTGTTCAAAAGTTTTCACCCCCGGCTCGTAATGCATCTTGTTTCCTTCTGGAGCATCAGTGACTGTTTGAGTCTTTTCTAATAGTTGTGTTTGAGTCCCTCAGTTGTCCTCAGTGCTGGAAAGGGTTAATATATGCAAAAAATGCTGGAAAACTGAAGAATCTGCAGGACCTGGAGGATTTTTCTGAAGAACAGTGCTCAGTTTAACTATTCAGAGCAAACAAGGGGCTCATAAACAACCATCACAAAACAAAAAAAGTCGTAGATCATCCAGGTAACCACAGTATTAAGAACCTAGGGTTCCAAAACTTTTGAAGAGGGTTATTATTTTTTGGTCTAGTGGACTATATGTAAACATCTATGTAAAATATCTGACTCAGGACAGTACTAAATAAAAAAAATAACATGCATTTTGTATGATCTCTTTTATTTTGTTAAAATTATTCACATTTTCACAGATTCTGCAAGCGTTTCCCAAACTTTCACATGCAACTGTAAGTCACTTCTAAATTGCTTGTCGTTATTTTCCTTCCTTGAAAAAAAAGTGACCAAATGTATGGTGGCATTGATTATGAATCATTCATAGATCAATAATTAAGTCCACCTGAAGGCTGGATAATGATATCATAAAAATTCTGTTTTCCCATCAGAAATGTAATCCTCTCACTCCTCTGTTTGCATATCCCATTATAAATTCCTAAGGTAAGCTTGTGAAAGTGCGCTTTGAAAAGGTCAAGTGTCTTGTATATTAAACGCCGCTCAAGACGCTCGTGTTGGTTGGCTACAGAAACGCTAAACTTTTTTTGATTGTGTGGAATAGATCAATGACAATATTAACTGTATGGTAGTGACATGCACAAGCCACGTCTATAAATATAACACAAAATATGCAGCAGAAGTAGATACTATGCTATTTCTGAAAGAAATTACAACATAGTAGGTCAGATATAGGCCGTGTATTTTAGTGTGAATGTATAGGATAGCACGGATGGCAATTTAGCTATTGATTTTGTCATTGGATTCTAATCTCACATCTTCTGGTGTTTTGCAGTGTCACTCAGACCACGACCCATTTCACTAAGAGCTTTTCTCCTGCACTGCAAGATTGCAGATAAAATGACATGATGACAGAGCTATGATGTGGGACTCTGCAACCACAGGTTTAAACACCTCGCTGACAGGAACTGTCAGGCCACCGTCTCAGTTCTCAGAACATCAAATCTTTGAACATCTCTGACATCTGCTGAATGAACACAGCTCGTGTCACATGCTCATTGGTTTTAGACATCTTAAATTCATCTTGAGCACTCAAGGTTTTAGATGCAAAACAAATTGGATGTTAAATTAATACTTCCAAACACATTTTAACACATCCTGCCATATTATGCAAATCAAACTAATTATGATACACCCACAGTATAAAAAAAAACTTCAGTGTGAATTGAACATCTGTGCTGTCTCCTATTTCCTTTAAAACAAGATTGCATGCAACCATTTGATATTCATGCTTTGTTTTAAACCTCACATTGCCCTCATGAACTGGGGATTTGAAATGAATAGAGTGTAATGTGGTTTAGCAATTAGTGTCCCTGCTTTCTCAGTTTTACAGGTAACTACCACCTTTTTAACCATGTTCCTGAATTAACTGACAAATGCAATGCTATGTAGTGGTAGTGACTTAGAGACTGACTAGTATCTCTTCCTTTCATCCACTTTCTAGCTACTTCAAGGTGTTTATCTATGCATTATGACACATTTAACCTTGATGTTATATAAAGCCCTTACTTTTGTGTTTGATGCATCTCTTTATGATTCATTTTGATTGGTCAGTTGCAGCATTCAAATGACAGAAAGACATTTCTAAATGACCATCGTCCAGCACCTGTTTCCTGTGGTTGTGGTCATGTTAAGTCTCTCTGTGTCATAGGTAGCATGGGTATATTTGTAGCAATAGCCAAAAATACATTATATGGATCAAACGTAATTTTTAATTAGTAATATACATTGCTAAGAACTTCATTTAGACAACTTTAAAGGCGGTTTTCTCAATATTTAGATTTTTTGCACCCTCAGATTTCAGATTTTTAAGTAGTTGTATCTCGGCCAAATATTGTCCTATCTTAACAAACCATACATCAATGGAAAGCTTATTTAGACCCTGGTTTTGATTTTGTGGTCCTGGGTCACATATCTGTATTTTCTTACTGACTATAAATAGGATAATATACAATTAGGTTGTCAAAATAAACACAGACAGAGTTTAGCGTTCCTCATTCTTACATAGTCAAATAATTTAAAATTCTCAGTATTTTATGTTCATGTATTTATTTATTTATTATTTTGCTAAGTAGTAAGATTAATGTACAGTCTGCTGGTAGTTATTGCACATTAAGCCTCCTTCAGGGTTATACAAGATCACTTTTTTCACCCTTACATGGTTTATTTTGCAATAATGATATTTGTGGCAGTGATGCATGTATTGCCTGGTAATTGTGTCAAGTGTTGGTTTGGATCCTCGCAGCCTATTGTGTGTATGACTTCATATTTTAGTTAATAGCTATGAGAAATAGGACAAAAACAAACACATTGATACCTCTGAGGAAAATGATACCTTGAGCTAAACACATTGGCTTTAAAGAATGGAAGTGTAAACGAAACGCCCTGTGTGAGAGAGTGTGTGTTTGTGTTTGTGTGTGTGTGTGTGTGTGTGTGTGTGTGTGTGCCCTGGGAGGGGTGCATATGGAACTGATTGGATTGGTTGAGGGAGTGAATTCGACAATAGGAGGAGTCTCATACGACGCTCGGGCGCTATTCTGTTCTTTGCTTTGCCGCTGAGATTCTAATGCAACGGAGCCCAGTCAAGCTCAGATTATGCCATCTCAACTCTTCCTTCCAGAGCGTGCGGACCTGAGGACCACATAAAACGGCATGGGCACAGACGCAACGCCGCATCGTGCATACCGAAACCTCTTCTTGTAGGCAGGAATTATATTTTCTTCAGTCACTTCAGATGGCAGATCTTCAGCAAGGAGGAGCAGCCTCTCCCCGAGCCCAGCAGCTCTTCTGAACGCGAGGGATCGGATCTGAAAAAGCGCAGGTGTGCCCGGGGTGCTTCCAGCTGCCCTTGTGCTTCTTTCCGAAGGGGAAAGTATCAGGATTACCAGCAGATGCACATTGAAGGACACTTCTTATAGGTACTGGTGAGGAAGAAGGGGGGAAAAAGCTGCAAACTGTGAGAGTCGGGAGCTTGCGCGCAAGGCTCAACATATCACTGGATTCTACATTTATACCTCAAGAAAAATGTCATCTCAGACGAAGATTAAGAAGGACAAGGAGATCATTGCGGAGTATGAAACGCAAGTGAAAGGTATGTATCCTTGCCTTTTAACGAGGAGTTTAGATGAACATCATTTCACTTGGCCTGTAGCGAGATACTTGATGTTTATATTGATCCGATTTGTAACCTGCTTTTCTGAATAAACAAAGATATTTGGCGCAACATCAAAGCGTTTTAACGTTTATTTATTAAAATTAGTAGCTATTTTATGTCTGTAGTAATGTAAATTAGTAATGTCTGTAGTAATGTAAATTTAACTAGTAGCCTATCTATTTATTAAACCAGTACTTATAAGATGCTAGCAGCCACACTCTCGGTTAATCATTAGTACTTTTTCATTACATACTAGTAGCTACTATACATCACTATCCCAACATGTAACTAGTCTATTATTACTGGTAACACGTTTTCCTCTTTGGTTCTGACATCATCTATTACTGTATGTTTTTCCAGTTGTTTTGTTGTCAATAGTGCAAGTAACTGTTCTTTTAGTGTTAGTGTATTGGATATTTCTTAATGATTATTAGCTACGCCAATTGACTTTACTAGTTGTAAATTCCATTTGTTTCTAGTAGTATTTTACTATACAGTAGCCAATCTGACTAGAGATAACTTGTGAGAAATGAAATGTTACTAGTACCAATTGGCGTAGATCCTAGTGTCTCATAAATAGGACAGCAATAAAGTCCATGCAATGGTTTGGCGTTTGTGCATCAAGACCTGACTGCGTCCCATTCTGGTTTCTTGCTGCCAGCTTTTACCACAGAGGTTGATTTTGTGTTTGTTTGGCTGAAGTTGCATTGTGCAATAGTTGGGCGGGATGTCCTTGCTGCTTTGTAGCCATCTGTCCCTTCCTCATGTCAAAATGTTCCTAACAATAACAACATTAGTAACTTTGATTCCATTGACACATTGTGTCGTGCGGCCAAAGGAATGGTTTGATATATTCAAATGTGTTTTATTGCAGTGACTCATGCACTGTTGCACATAAATTCCGGCTATTAATGCTCTGCACATTAAGTGTTTGTGCACACGTTGTGTTTTGGAGGAAAACGAGAAGCTCGGTTGAGGGTTTTTGTTGCTGGGTAGAATGGTTTTTTGTAGTGTCACGCTCTCTGCACAGATGGGTGGAACTTGAAGGCGATCAGAGAGCTTGGTTAATTCTTCTCCTTTGTTTACAGTTTACTAGAGCTTTTTGGCAGATCTTGTATTGAGTTGAAATAAACGAAAATCTAAATTTAGTCACTCTGGTGGTCAAGTGAGGATGTTTAGAGGGTGATCTGTTGTTGTGAACAAGATGCACAGATGTTATATATTGTTCCCCTCTGTTTACGAGATACTTTCCCCCTCAGTGGACTTGAATGACAGTTGGTGTTTGACTGAATATGTCCATTCACAAAGCATTGTAACAGCTCTGCTGTCTGTAGTGTGTATTTGTTGTTTGTCAGACTAAGCTTGTCAGTGTTTAGGAACTAACTAGGTTCAGTCTGAAAGGGCGTTGCAGAAGCAGTTCATTGATTGGCCACTCGACAATGATGGTGAAGGTTCAAAGCACTCTGCCCATTGAAATGAAAGGTAAACCAAAGAGAATAGTCATTAATTATTAATGGTTAATAGTATAAACACTTTACCAGTCGCTTATGCAGCCGAGCGGGGTTTGATAATTTCCCCCAGTTTGCTTTATTAATATTCAGCATTTAGGCTGGCCAGCCTGGATTGCAAGGATTAAGTGTAATGTGATGCACGCTGAATCTGCGGTGGGATTTACAAAGTCTGTTCCTCTACTCGAGGAACCCTTCACACTAAACGTCTCTGATGTGATTCTCGCTTGAGTAGCTTTTGTTAAAAGAGAGTCTTGCCCCTCAGTGTTTGAGAAGGCCACATGGCTCTCAAGCATAGAGGGGCCCGACCCATACTTTGGATTTACATAACTGTTGTGGTCTATAATGCTGCCACTCTCTTCTTGAACAAATGCCATTGACATTAAAATGTGGACCAGCCCTTCCCCCGTCTGAAATTAAATGGTACAGAAGAATTTTGAAAATGCCAGAATATGTATGAATCCAGCTTGCTAACATTAGTTGTAGTGATACATTTTAAGTGAATAGTAACGATGATGATAATAATATTTTTTAAACAATAGAGTTTGTGACCCAGGACCACAAAACCAGTCTTAAGTTGCACCAGTCCTAAACCAGTCTTAATTTTTTTTTTCTTTTGTGCCAAAAATCATTAGGATATTAAGTAAAGATTATGTTCCATGAAGATATTTTGTAAATTTCCTACTGTAAATATATCAAAATGTAATTTTTGATTAGTAATATGCATAGCTAAGAATTTCATTTGGACAACTTCAAAGGCGATTTTCTCAATATTTAGATTTTTTTTTGCACCCTCAGATTCCAGATTTTCAAATAGTTGTCTCGGCTAAATATTGTCACATTTAATACATTTTACAAATACATACAAAGTTTTATTTTATAGATAATTTATATATTATTATGAAGTATTCTTTAGTATCAGTATCTTCAGAGAGAAATATCTTATTCCTGGTATTGGTTTAGTACTGCTTAGTTTTGGTAACACATTTGGTTATGTGATCTTTAAATTCAGAAGGTCACAGACCATAGTCAGTCTTTGTCAAGTCCTGATCTGGTGGTTACACGAGGGAGATGTAGTCTGGAATAATAATGAGCTTTATCTTCAATCATTAGCCTTTTGAGCACCAAGCTACGAATGACACAGAGTGGCTTGTTAATGCCAGATGGACTCCCATGACATAGACTCGTGTTGGGGCTCTGTTAGCTAGTTGCGACCCTTTGATTTCCAGTAACCGCTGCAATTTACCATAGCAGATTGAGTGGATAAAAAACAACAGCAGTATAAGCTTGATGTGTTCCAATCAGTAAAGCGTTTTGTGCCAATTGGACCCAACTATAAATTTCCATATATCCACTTTCCATATTTCCGCTAATAAAACTAAATGTGAAACAATAGTGACATATTCAGATGGTGCCATTTGTCAGCTCTTGAGCCATTAACACAAACTGCCCTACTGTCTGGCACCTCTCTGTTGATGTACACCCAAGAGAACGCTAGAGAAGTAAAACGTGTTAAATGGAGATTCAGAGACTTAGTGAGCTGGCGAAGGGCCGCATATATAATCATCACAGAACATTTCACCTACATAATGTACGAAAAGGAGGTTGAGAACAGCTAAGCAACTTTTCAAAATATTGTGAATAATTAAAGTCACAATGAATTATGCAAAAATGAAGATTGAAAAGATGAAGGGTGAAGCAAAATCGAGTAGAAAAAAGAGAATGAGTAAAAAAGAAAGCATAGTTTAAACTTTGTGGGTGAATCTTTTGAAAGATTACTACATTGCTCAAGTGATAATTGAGCACCAAATCAGCATATTAGAATGATTGCATATTAGTAATGGCTGCTGGAAATTCAGCTTTGCAATCACAGGAATAAATTGCATTTTAATATATATTAAAAATAGTTGTTTTAAATTGTATCATTTTCTATTTTTGAATTTTATTAATCCAGATTAGTGAATAAGAACTATTTTAACAGAATTTATTTTTTTTGCAACTAACCTTTTAAGAGAGACCCAGGGGGTGCAAATACTAATGACACATTTTAGTGTTCTTTCATGATGTCATATTGCTAATGATATTCAGTCCAATTATAGTCCTCATCAAAGCATACTACACAGTCAAATCACCATGTGAATAACAGAACAGTAATCACCAAATCATCCTGATAACTTCCGTCTCTAGTGTACGAATCCAGCCAGGTAGCAATATCTCACACTGTGACAGCAGTGATTTAAATCTGCATTTCATTACGAGCTTCCTGAAATGGCCCTAAAGAGACCCAGCCATTGCAAACCAATCACTGCGCAAAAAACAGCATAATATGCATGCTGGTGAAATCCACCGTTAAGATGATAAACAATCCTTACAAGCAGCTGAGAGTAAATTAGCATAAACCCACCCACTCCCTGCTCATGCATGTTTTCCACGTGGAACCTTGCTTAATTAAACAGAAGCATTGCGCCCCTGACACATGCACATGCAAATTGCATAATTAATGTTTTGAAATTCGCAGGAGCCTTTCAAGCTGTCAAGACGAGTAGAGAAGAGGGTCAAATGCAGACATGCTAAATGTGCTATTTACATGCAATCGACAATCAAATTATCCAGACTCACTCGTCCAGAACAAAGATCACACTATAGTATTATAAATCGTTCTCATATTAATGAATATGTTGACAAGGCTTTTTAAAGGAATGATTTACAGAATTATCTTCCTCCATCATTTTATGTTGTTGTTCCAACTCTGTGTTTCACTGAAGAAAGAAAATCATACAAAGAGATGACAGGACAGAATGTCCTAGCTGATCTTGGAAAGTGGATGGTGATTTGTACTTCTAAGCTCAAAAATGGACAAAAAGCAGTGAAAAAGCATCAGGAAAATAGTCAATAGGAGTCACGCACTATAATCCAAGTCTTCTGGAGCCATATAAGAGCTTTCTGTGTGGAATGTATTTGCTGAAAATCTTTCATCCTAAAATCACATTTGTGTTTGCAGACATTGGTGCCTTGAGATGCTTCAAGCCAGATTCAACATCTGCGACTTCAAATGCTATTGGTCCTCATGTGTTTCTTGACCACAAATAACCAATTTGCACAAGCTACTTTTGGAAGCTAACAGTCCCTGTTTGCTGTCTATTTTGATGTATGGAAAAAGTGCAGCTTGGACATTTTGCTAAAAACATTTGTAATACATAGAAAAAAAATTTGGAATGACTATTTTGCTCCTTTAAATTCTCTAAGAAGATTTACTTTGGGTGATTTATGAACCAGAGATTAGTTATAAGTGTTTGAAAATGTTACTTCACAATAGGTTCTAGTAGTTAATGTTACATAATGTATTAACTAATATGAACAAACAGTGAACAACTGGCACAACACATGAGATGAAAGGCGCAACACAAAGATGTAATGCAATGAAAAGTCTTATATAATCCACACGTAAAGCCACACTGATAAATCCACAAAAGGAAGGTAGGAACACACGTATTCATTGACGAGACCGGAAACAAAGCATAGATCTCAAACAACTTATAAAGGGTGGCTAATGACACACAGACAGGTGATGGTGATTAACTAATAATGAGACAACGAGGACCAACCAGGAACAGCCATATATGGGCACATGTGGGAAAAAACAATACAAACAGTCCAGGGGTGTGACAACAATATGTTATTACAGTATTTATTAATCATTGTTAATGTTAGTTAAAGTAGTCCTATTATGCTTTTTCACTTTTTAAATTTTAGTCAGTGTATAGTATGGAAGCCCGTTTCCGTCACTGTATAAATAATATAAAGGGTAATTGCGACTTTTTATCTCACAATTCTGACCTTTTTTCTCAGAATTGCGGGATACAAACTCGCAATTCTGACTTATATAAAGAGATATAAAGTCGGATATAAAATCGCAAAGCAATTGCGAGTTTGTATCTCGTAATTCTGACTTTTTTCTCAGAATTATGAGATATAAACTCGCAACTGCAAGTTAAAGTCCAGTTATGAGGAGAAAAAAAGACTGATATGTTTAGAGAATTGCGGGTTTATATCTCAGAATTCTGACTTTATATCTCGCAATTGCAAGTTTATATCATGCAGTTGTGATTTTATTTCTCAGAATGATGACTTTATATCTCGCAATTCTGACTTTATAACTTGCAATTTTGAGTTTATGTCTCGCAATTTTGAGTTTATATCTCACAATTCTGTCAGATAAGTCGCAAGAACCTTTTTTTTTTTTTTAATTCAGTGGCGGAAACAGGCTTCCATAGTATAGTGTTTATGTTTGGGCATAAAAAAGATCTACAAAGTTACAAACGTAAAAGTCTACTCGAAAGGGAGATGTTTTTAAAAAATCCCTTTTCAAGAAATACAACGAAAGGCTCCTTTTGACTGCAGCATGGTTTTCCGGGTGTTGTGATGTCACAACGTGCCCCATTAGAATATCACTAAAATAAATCCTACCTACGGAAATTCGAATGGTTGGGGGGTGGGTAGTGACAAGGTGGGGAATTTGGCTTACTTTAGTGACGCAATGCGGAGAGCCGCTTCTGGGACACTTCAACGGGTATAAACACACGCAATAACTAAAGTGGCTGCGGTCAGCTCCGGTGGCCATGTCGATGCTGTAATGTTCCACAGACGTATGCAGTGTGTGGTAAGAGATTTAATCATCATACAGTGTAGAAAGCTTCACTTATAACGCAAGTGTTTTCTAAAATGCATAAACTTGCACTAGACTAGGCTAGTCTAATCAGTGATGATGTTCTTTGATAATGTTAATGTTCTTTGCTCGTTTTCTGTAGCTGCTTTTTGAATAACTGAGAAAATGTAAGCATTATACTGTAATTAGTAACTTACAATGTTTTTATTCAATTGTTGTCATGTTAAGTACAAATTAAGGCATATTAAAAACATTAGACTGCTTTTAGCCTTATGCTGGAGCTGGTTTCAGGGCAATGAAATTGAGTATGTAAATTGTTAAATGAATTAGCACGATAATATATGTATTGGTGATCTCGCAGGCTGACGATAGGACCCAACACTACTGTAGCGTCAACTATACCTTAATATATCCTTAACTATAACGGAGCAGACGGAACTTGCTGGTTTGGCAAGGGGCGTGGCAGTACTGAAACACTGTCTAAGCTGTTTGCCAATCACAACGCAGTGGGAGAGCTCACCAGTCACAACACATTTCGTTTTTCGGAAGGTGGGCCTTCATCAAACCCGGAACTAATCGAGTCATTTGTGCCAGGCTGGAGAGAAAGGTATTGTAATAATGTAAATTATGTGAAAAATAATGCATTTTTCGAACCACCAAACATGAGAGCATGTTCTATTACACCCCCAAAACAAAATCAAGACTTTGTAAAAAAGCATTATAGGACCCTCTTAATACAAAAAAATACAGTCGTTTATTGTCAGTTCATTAATTAATGTTAGCAAGCACAACTTTTGATTTTAATAATTGACTTAGTAAATGCTGAAATTAACGATAACTAAGATTAAATGCTGTAGAAGTCTTGCACATTTTTAGTTTATGTTAAAGAACTAAGTAAAGTAGTTAACTAATTTTAACTAATAAACCTTATTGTAAAGTGTGACGGAAAATGTTGTAAGAATTGTAAATTATAAAAATTGTAAATTGTAAAAATATTTACTAAATTGCAGATTTCTTATTTTTCATATTTTGATGCACACAGTTTTTTTTAACCATACTGGAGTCAATTATTGTTATTAATTTTTATTACCATCGAGTTTATTGACTAATAAAGACATTTTTTTAAACCTTGTTTGATAGTCTCGGAAGACACAAAACTGCTATGGAATTTCATTATGTAAGAAAATTATACTCTGAAATGTGATCTAGCTAGTTTCTTGTGTATGCAGAAAAGTCTTTGCAACAAGTTCAACCAGTTTTTTTGTTTAATGTTTAGTTCTTTGTCTTCTTTTTTATTCTAGTCATTCAAAAGAGTTCAGTTTAAAAGCGAATGGGGTATGTACTTAAAAAAGAAAAACAGGATTAACTTGATGAAACAGGTTCAACTTTACCTAAGTTACTCGCTTGCTACCCTCTTCAATAGGAAAACAAAATAAAAGAATCGTCCGCCAACTGTCCAATGTTTTATTTCCTCAGGTGTTACATTCTTTCTGGAGTTGAAAATGCATGTCGTTGAATTGCTACTTGACAGTTTGCTTTTAATTAAAAAGCCAAAGATTGATTGAAAGATTTCTTTAAGGGGTTGAATGCTTCGGAAATACAAGAAAAGCTTTAGATAAACTAGTAGACCTAGTCTTGTTGTTGTAACACAACTGGGAAACATCTGTGCTGGAGTGTCTTTTTTTCTTTCCCTTTTGTTTTAAATTCTTTTCATCATATGTGGCTTGTAAATTGGTCTACCTGCTCCAAAGCTTAGTTGTAGACCCCATTTGACCATACATCACACAGCAGGAATGTAAATGACAGGTTAATGTGGTCCAGGCCGAGTGGCCAGCAGTGATTCATGGTCCTACCACACACAAACACACTCACAGACGAACACACCGCTCAATAGTTTGTGCAGGGCTGCTTAGTGCCGCACAGTTATGTGATTCATAGAATGCCCTTCCCATTCACTCTCAATGCAAGCAGACAGTGACTATTGCCATAGCAACTAATATTCAATCAAAGCCTTGTGCAAGGATGTGCACTGGACAAAAACAACACTAACCCATAATCAGTCTTTTTTTTTTTGTAACCTAATTTAGTTTCATATTATAGTCTGATTTATAGTCATTTTTAAAGAATTACTACCTACTATTACCTACAATTATATTATTTAATGTGACAATATTTCCTATTGATTTTCAAGTGATATTTTTATATTTAATAATAATAAATAAAAATTGAAACTGAGATTTATACATAAGCTTTCCATTGATGTATGGTTTGTTAAAATAGGAGATGCAACTATTTGAAAATCTGGAATCTGAGGGTGCAAAAAAATTAAAAAGAGAAAATCACCTTTAAAGTTGTCTAAATTAAGTTCTTAGCAATGCACTAATCAATAATTAAGTTTTGATATATTTACGGTAGGAAATTTACAAAATATCTTCATAAAATCATGATTACTTAATATCCTAATGATTGTTGGCATAAAAGAAAAATCAATAATTTTGACCCATGCACTGTATTTTTGGCTATTGCTACAAATATACTCATGCTACTAAGACTACTAAGACTGGTTTTGTGGTCCAGGGTCACAAATAATAAAATAATAATAATAATATTTTTTTAAGTTAGGCTGCCTGACAAAAGTATGTTCTTTTACACTTTAATTGTATTCTTATTGTATGGGGTAGTTGACATAAAATACTTCTGTAAGTTGACTGCAGTGTGTCATGCTATACTCCAAAAAAATCTTCTTTCTTTTATAATTATTATTCATCACAGCTTTTATGACCTTTGAATTGAGGGACTTGTGATATTTGTACTTCAGAATTCATTCGTCACGCTGCACAGCCAATTAAAATGACTTAGCGGAGACAAAAAAGTGATTAAAATGTTGAAAAGGGAAATGGTGACAATTTTGAGAACCTGATGTATACATTTAGCTAATTATAGCCAAACATCTTGATATAGACACATTATGGATCAACTACCCTCTTTTTTTTTTATAAAGAAATTGCCTGAAATGCTTGATTTCTGATCAGCTGGTTGGTTATTAATAAATAGTTTTACGACACAGCGGATGAGCGCTGGGTTAAGGGCCCCAGAAGGACCAGGGGTCTGTGCACCTCACCTCCGTCCAAGCTGTTCAGCTGTCACACAGCTTTATTTGCATTTAAATAGAGAGGCTCCAAGTGGAGAAATAGCTGGAGCTGTAGAATTAGACTTTTTAGTCTTTCCCCTCACGCAGAGGAGCGAGGGATGGGGAGGGTGGATGAGGACTGTTTCCTGCTTGTCCTCTCTCCTTTTCAGTCTTGTCATAATCAGAGTGTCGGTACAGGGAGTGTGTTATGTAATGGGTCAGAGTTTGGCAGTGAGGGTCTGCCAGCTTCCCATTGCCTCTTTCAGAAGCGAGGCAGGACAGTCCAAATGCCTCCTGTTACACCCCAAGACAGGACGTTATTAGTAGAGGTTTTATTTTACATATGTCTCGGTCACTACATTAGAAATTCGAAAAATTAAAATTCTGTCATTAATTACTCACCCTCATGTCGTTCCAAACCCGTAAGACCTTCATTCATCTTTGGAACACAAAGATAAGATATTTTTGAGCTTTCTGACTTTAAAAAAAGTATTCTCGTAGCTTCATAAAATTATGGTTGAACCACTGATGTTACATGGACTATTTTAATGATGTCCTTACTGCCTTTCTGGGCCTTGAACGTGGTAGTTGCGTTGCTGTCTATGTAGGGTCAGAAAGCTCTCAGATTTCATAAAAAATATCTTAATTTGTGCTTTTAAAGATGAACAAAGGTCTTAAGGGTTGAAGCTAAGTAATTAATTACAGTATTTTCATTTTTGGGCGTTTTTTTTTTTTTTTTTAACTTATACTGTACATACACTAGTTTTTGAACAGTAAGATTTTTGATGTTTTTTGAAGATGTCACTTCTGCTCACCAAGCCTGCATTTATTTAATGCAAAGCACAGCAAAAACAGTACAATTTTGAATTTTGAAATATTTTTACTGTGCAAACTAACTGTTTTCTATTTGGATATATTTTAAAATGTAATTTATTCCTGTGATCAAAGCTAAATTTTCTGTCACATGATCCTTCAGAAATCATACTAATATGCTGATTTGCTGTTCAAGAAACATTTGTCATTATTATCAATATTTAAAACAGCTGAGTACATTTCTTCAGCATTCTTTGATGAATAGAAAGGTCCAAAGATCAGCATTATCTGAAATTAAAAACTTTTGTAACATTATACAGTATACTATATATATATATATATGTAGGTGTTTTCAACACAATAATAATAATAATAAATGTTTTTTGAACAGCAAATCATAATATTAGAATGATTTCTGAAGGATCGTGTGACTGGAGTAATGATGCTAAAAATTCAGCTTTGAAATCACAGGAATAAATTACATTTAAAAATATATTCAAATAGAAAACAGTTATTTTAAATAGTACAAATATTTCAAAGTTTTACAGTTTTTGCTATACTCTAATAATTGCAGGCTTGGTGAGCAGAAGAGACTTTAAAAAACGTTAAAAATCATACTGTTCAAAAACTTTTGACTGGTAGTGTATAAAGTGGAAAACCATGATTTGCTTATGTTTTTGTACCTTTCAGGGTTTATCTAAAATAATTAATAGGCTGCTACAATAATAGATGTAGTATGGAGGGAAAAGTTGTTCAAAACTGCAGCTCAACTAACTGCACAGCAATGTGTTTTCACAGCCAGGCTGAAGAACACTGAAGAAAATAAAGGACGTTTATGTAGACTTTGCTATCAGAAGTACTCATTTTAAAAACACAACTTAGAAAACAGTGAGCAATTACGCAATTCTGGTTGTGGAAATGTAGTTCGCTTGCTAGTGCCAAAGCATCTTAGTATCTCTCAGAGATTTGCTTATTGTGTTAACCTCGTAAACACTCCAACTAAGTTGCATCAAAAAATCCAAATTACAAACTGTAAATTTTCAGACACTTCTTGCCATTTTTGTTGTGAGTGTGCATCAGATGGTTATGAACAGACTGTGGGTGGTTTGTGGGTGTGCTGTCTGAGTCTGAGTCTGCCGTGACCATATTCAGGCCTTCTTTTCATAATTGCGTTGATAAAGCTGATTAGAAACTCAAATAAAAGCTTTCTTACCCATTTGCTTCCTTCAGTACTCCTTTAAATCGCTGCTTGTGGTAATATGTGTTGGTCATGTGATCTGAGCTTTGTTTTTAGGACTTGAATTTGGTTTCTTCTTCTGTCATTTTCCATGAGTTTCCTCCTCTGTGATCGGAGTCAGGGGGAGAGCAGGTGGTTTGTGTTTTTGGCAGGGGTCCTTGGCGCCAGGCAGTGTTTTAAAACCTCAGCAATGGCTGGGGCTCAGAATCTCATTTATATCGCTCTGTTCGGTGGAAAGAAATGGTTCCAAACAATCATTGATAAGCTTCACACAGCCTGAAGGTAGACATAATGGAACTGGGATGCTAATTGTGTAAATTGTTTTAGTTTACAAATGACTTGATAGGACTGGATAAATAAGCGTCAGTTTTGTCATTTGAGTTTGCATAGACTAGCAAGGTTTGTGGGCTTTTTTCTTGTTATGGTTGCTGGTAAGATATGTGTTTTAACACCTTTAGACTTCGGTTTATGCTTTGTTGGTTTTCCTGTGTCAAAAAAAGGTTTTGTAATGGCAGGCTGAACTTGTTTCGGAGTGCTTACTATCACTATTCAGACACGTACTGACTCTATTGACACTATTGACTTACTGCAGGCTGGATGATCTTCAGAAAGAAGAACGCCAAATGCAGGCATGGTTTGTCTTCTTCAAGGCCGTCTATAGCTTCCAGTTGAAATCAGTTTAACAGAAAACTAAATCATTACAGCCAGATGACCTTGAAGAAAGTTCTTGGAGCAAAACTCATCTAGATCCTTAAAGTGTTTTTTATATTGTAAAAAAATCGATTACAACTCACTATACTTTCATCTTAGCGTCTCCATGGAATGAATTGTGCATAAGCAATGAAAATGGACATTTTAACATTAAAAATGAAGCTAGAAGGTTAATGGGTAATAATAGAGCTCATTTCATTCAAATGTACATTGATAGTGGGCATAATTAATAAATGACAGTTCATGAAACAACAGGAAAAGCATTATTTCAGTGTGCATTTAATTTAGTTTGGGATATATCTTCTTTTTCCTTAGCTACTTTTTGAAAAGTTGAAAGCATGTTATGAGGGCAACTAGTTCATGTTGGCATCTGCATCATTTGATTTTATCTGTATTTTTTTTTAGATGTATTATTATTTTAATATTTTGAAAGTAATTGTAAAAAATGTATGTATGTTTGTTTAAATATTTAATATTTAATATATAGTAGTTAATTTAATGTAATTTTATATTTTATTATATTTGTTTTGTTTTATTATATCTTTTATTTTTATTTTATATTTTGTTCTATTTCATTTTTTATTTTATTATTATATTATTTTTTTCAATTTTAAAATTTTTTTAATTTTCAAATTTTAATTTAATTTAGTTTTTAATTATATATTTTTTGTTTTGTTATGTTTTATTTTATATTTTGTTCTTGCTTTTTATTTTATATTGTTTTATTTCATTTTATTTTATATTTTATTTTTCATTTAATTTATTTTTTATTTAATTAAATGTAATTTTATTTAATTTTATTTAATTTTATTTAATTTTATTTTATTTTATTTTATTTTATTTTATTTTATTCCCACTACCCACCAATTGAAAATCTCTGTTTAAACCATTCACTGACTTTGCTACCAAAGACAAAGAGGCATATATATATATGATGTATTTTTTTTTTCTCATCGCCTTAAGTTTTACATGACATGGGTATTTGGTTATTTAAACAAAAAAAAAGCTAAATGACATAAAATAGGATATGTTTTTTGCCATTTAAAACCAAAATTAAAAAACGAATAAAATTTATATAGTAACAAAAAAATACAAATGATAAAAATACAACAAAATTACTAAAACTTCAACTGAAACTCAAATGAAAATGAAAAATCCACAAATAAAAAATATTAAACTATAATAGGATCTCAGTGATACTAAAATAACAATGCTCTGAATAACATTAACAAATGGAAATGTGTTGAATTGCACTGTATCGACGTGAGTAATTCAGTATTTACAGCCTGTCTTGTTTTACTGTTCTAATGCGCAAAAGCTATGAAAATGGAAGATAACATTACAAACACGGCCAGAATGTTAATGGGTAATAATAAAGCTCATTTCATCAAATGTACGTTGGTAGTGGATAATTAATAAATTAGTAAATGACAGTTCATGGAACAACAGGAAAAGCATTATTTATTTCATTGTGTTTAATGTTGAAGGAACAGTTCACTGAAAAATTCACCCCATGTACTAATTTCCATTAGTGTTCGGGGGAGTATAATAGAGTTATATGGGATTAAAAAAAAATGAGGATATTTAGCAGAATGTCCATGCTGTGTTTTTGTTGAAGAGAACTGCAATTCATACTGTCAACCCCAAAAATGTCCCATAGAAGTGCCATATACTGTAAAAGTCTTATGACATTTCTAAGACCTATATATAAATCTTGTGATGAATGGTGATCAGCACATATGCATTATTATTTGGAGCTCATAATGACAACTGAAGCAGCTGAAAAAAAAAAAATCGCTGATGCCTGGCGTGAGTGTTGTTGATACTCATTTTAATTACAGCTTTCCGCTTTCTCCTCAGCTGCATTATTGACTGGACTGCTTTAGTTTTTAAATGTGTCTATTGACAAACATGGCAGCACATTTTAGTTTAAGTTAAAGTTCACTGCTGAATTTTTTTTTTGCCAAGTTCATTATGTAAGGCAATTTGTGAATCGACCTCTTTGTTCCTCTGTGCAGGACTGTTGATAATATAAAGGCAGGCTGATGCAGCTAGGAAGCTATTTTTACATTGCAGCTTTCTGGAATCTCTGAGGTAGTCTGCATTGTGAAGAACATATTAATCGTGAATCCTGAATCATTCCATTGTGGTGAAATTGCCCCACTGAAATTACCCCGCCAGACTGCAGCATATGTCATGCTACATATGTCCTAGTCTAGACCCTACTGTAGTGAATGATGTAAAAAAGTGTTTCAACTGGGGTTGCTTTAGGTCCTAGATTTTTTCCCTGTACAAAAGTAAGCAAAAATGTTAGTGAATTTGCATTTAATTTAGTTTGGGTCATATGTTCTTTTTCCTTAGCTAGTTTTTCTTATGATTCAAGGTTGAGGACATGTTATGAGGGCAACCAGTTTATGTTGGCATCAGCATCATTTGATTTTTATGTGTATTATTTTTAGATTTATTATTATTGTAATATTTTGAAAGCAATTATAATATATATATATATATATATATATATATATATGTATGTGTGTTTTATTTGGATATTTTTTATTTAATTTAATTAGTATTTTTATTTTAGATTTTATTATTTATTTTATTTTTATGTTTTTCTAT